>JAULBZ010007511.1:0-11446 GCA_032360805.1 Neoturris breviconis | reverse complement strand
ACGTTATTGTGTATGAGAGATTGAAAGCTTGCCATTATCCCATTTTCTGTACCACAATCTGTTCTTAAAAGAGTTGGTGGACATACCTTGTGAGTTTTTAAGGCAGTAAGAAAATAATGAGCAGGCACAATAGGATCATTGTTACTTCTGCATAGTTTTAACTAATTAACTTTACGAGAAAAACCATCTACACAGCCATGTATGGGGAAACCATAAGGTTTCAGTTTGTCGTGGCCATCTGCATGGCAGGTATAATTAGGACCAGGAGAAGAATAAATTCTTCGTTTAAGTTTGCGAGCTTTTCTGTCTTTGGACTCTTTCGGGTTAAGTCCTTTCAGAATCTTCATCACTTTGTCTCGATTAGCTACGATACCATAACTTGCGCGTAGTTCATGCCATATACTTCGATCACCCTTAATTCCAGATGAACTTGAACTTCTATTTCGATTAATCAACGAACTGACACATCAATTGGTGCTTTTCCTTTTCTGTTTAAGTTTATGGTTTGAAGATAACGCTTCAATGTACTTACACTTATTTTCGTATCGTGATAACGCTCCAGAAGTAAAACATTTTTTTTGTACTGAGTTCTCAAATTAAAATAGTACTCGATAACTTCTTCAATATCATTGTTCTTGAAAATACTCTCTTTACCTAAGCGTCGTCGTGGAGTTCCACATTGAGAACAAAATAATTCCATCTGAAAGAATTCCTTTCCACATCGAAAACAAAATTTAGCGTTCATTGTAATGCTTGTAAAAGTTGATTAAACCTTTATTTACTGTGTTGAACCAAAAATAAAAGTTACCACGTGAAATTAAGTTTTGATTCAAACATTCCGGTTTTGAAAAATATTTCTGGATTTAAAATATATTTCTGGACTTGAAAAAAATTTCTAGATTTGAATTATATTTTCAGATTGACCCTTCTCGACTTCCGTAGTAAACGCACTAATTTTAATAGGCATCATCTGATTACCGGACCCGAAACCACCCTCCCCCCAAATGAACTGGACCCTATAAAAACCAGACCCTGAAGAAATCAGCCTCTGAATTAACTAAGCCAAATAAAAACCCGACCCTGAAGAAACAGTATCCCATAACAAACGAACCCCGAAAGCACCGGTCTCTGCTTACGTTAATATTATCAAGACCAGACCAATTATAAAGTATTTTGTCACACTCACATATCATGAATGTTAACAACAACGTTCACGTTCACGCTCGTTCTAATAGACCTATTCACAAATATTGGAAAACGAGGCGTTGGTTGCTCAAAGTAGAATATGTTGCAATACATGTCTCTTGGTAACATGAAGTAGGTCAGAAATACAAATCTAATTTCACCCAGCTTGCTAGTGAGTTTTTTCGCGGTACTAACAAATGAACTTCGTTTATAAGCCAGAGCAAAATTATAAATGAAAATGTGTTAAATCAGCTTAATGTATGCGGAACTTTGCATGGTACTGTCAACCTGGGGACGAGGTTGTGTTACTGTATTTAGAGATATTTGACAGACATTTACTATTAGATAATACTCGTTTTAATGGAATTTCACTAGCAAGAGAATCATATAAAGAGAGCGGAATACGATGACATGCTACTTACAAGCTTTGCTCAAGGAAAGCTTCAACAAATCTACAGATTCTAGAATCGGAAATAACCGGAAAATCGGAACTTAAAAAGTCGTACGGAAATTTTTTAGAAACTAAACTATTTACATATGTTTTTGACTTTATATTACGTGCATTATGTTCTCGATTTTATTACGTTAGATCTGTTTATGTGGTCCGGTTTATCAAGGTCCGGGTCTGGGTCCGGTAATCGAATTGAACAAACTCTTATGATCATATCTTTTCTTTTGTTTCCAGCAGCTTAGTACCCAGGCTTTTGGAAAAATTCGAATTTCCACGCAATTCGTCTTGTTAATGAAGATTCTAGACTTTTTCTATAGTTGAAACTTCGTAAAAACTTCACTTTATCTACAGTATTTTTGTTCAAGATTGTAGTTTTGTTACGATTATATATATTTATATTAAAATAAAATCATACTTTTTTTGCTCGTTTGTGAAATTAAAGATTGTTAGCTATATTTATTTCTTTAAAAAACTGCCACTTTGACAGGCCAAAATAATTGGCAGACTAAATTGTCGACTTTTTCTAAAAATTCGGCGAGTTTTGTCCGCCGATTATTTTGTCCATTAATATACAAAAAAAAAAAAATCAAAATATTGTATTAACGCCACTCGCGATTATTTGGTTCTACCGTTTAAACGCCCAGGATAAAAATTGGTATTCTGGTATTGTAATTTTCACAAAATATATATATCATTTTTGAATATTTTTGGGCATTGGTGACGTTATAGCAGGTTGTCAAGGGAAAAACAAAATGCTACTCTCAATTTTTTGGATCTATAAATTTTCATACAACGTTTGCTCCAAAACAGTTGCTGCACACGAAATAATAGTCTTAGTGAAAACCAAATGTATACTTGACTGTCGTGTGGTGCTTTGTCGTTTAGTGAAAACCAGCCTTAATATTGTAGCATATTTGGTAAAACAAATTATTATTATTAATGTAATAGATGGTTTTAAATAATGGGTTATTTTGCGAATTTGGACGTAATATTTATGACCATAATTGTAGATTAATACAAAGAAATTAAATACGCTTGAATATTTTCAGATATTAATTTTTCAAATTGATACTATTCTAACAATATTTACAAAATACACAAATCCAAACAATCCATTATGAACCTATTCTGACGTTTACCCCCACCTCCCCCCGTATATCTTCATACTTTGCTCATTTTCATATTTTTAGAAGATAATAATAATAACAAAAATATTGATTATCTTTCCCTGATTTTTAGCCACAAAAAACGAAGTCCTGGGAACGATGTTGCTTAAAACAAAATGTATGAGCACACAGCAATAAACCGCATACTCTCTATTTGTAAACGAGGCTATGGTCAGGGAGAACTACATTTCAACATGGTGTGCTCACATAAATAAGGAGTTTCCATATAAAATATCTCTCGTTTATCAGTTAGGTATATCTCTGTTATACGCTTTCTTTTCGAGACGTTTTTTCGTATTCTGTTTCTAAACAAGAATGAGTATTATTGCAAAATTAATATCTGACCCTGCAAACACAACGTAGAAACACCGTCTAAACGACGTCGTGTGCCCACTGGGGAGAGTGAAGAGAATTATTTTTTAGCAATAAGTTACAGATTGATTTTCACGAGGCGAAAAATACGCTGCAAAAACCAAAAGAAGACATTTCATTGGTAGAAATTGACGTCACACATGTTTTCTTTTGGCTATCGCGACGAATTTTTCGGCTCGCGGAAATCAACCCTACCAGTGATTCGGGTTTTTTTTCTACATATATAAGGCGGTAAATTAAGGGGTTAAAATTACGACTGTGGAGGAGACATTTTTAGGAATATTTTTAGACAGTTTGGCAGAAAATAATCTGAAAAATCTCTTCTCCACGGTACTGACCAGTAGTTTAGTAGCATAAACTCCTATTCTAGCTCCAAAAGAATTTTGTACACGAAGTATAACACGGAATCTGTTCTTCTACATTCATCATCAGAGAGAACCCGACACGCGACATCGAAAATGATTAGACGTCGACTGCCGACAGGACATTGGGTAATACTTACATGTGTTGCCATATCCCGTTGAATGCTTAGAATATTTTGTGCCGTTTCATCAAGTTCCTTCACGAAAGAAAACAATACATACATTAATAATGATGGATATTCAGAATAGGCATATAACAGATGAATAAACTGCGATGTTGCTTTGACGTCATTTCGTCATTGATCCGACATCATGTTTCTGCTGGGTCGGAAAAAAACAAGAGTGAATATTTGAACGTTTGACCAGAAATTGATACTATTTACAAATAAGCACTGTGGAGGAGTGATATATGAGCATAGTGCTCTCCACCACGAGGATTATTTACTTTTATTTCAGTAAGAATATTATTCAGTAAATTCGACCACTGTTGAGAATATTATTTAAGGTAACGGACTAGAAAAGCTTCAGCAATGTTCATTATGTCAATATTTGTAGCACTTAAATTAACATTAAATCAACACGTGTATTGGTATTGTGGGAATAGGGTGCTACAAATGTTGTTGTTGTTGTTTTAAAGAAAATGTACATTTTAAAAAATTGTTCTGTGTGGTGTTGTAGATGTTACGATTAATCTTTCAGCCCAAGTACTAACGTTCGACGATCTTCCAGTTCCCGACAGATGTGCTCTTACTTGTATAGATATTTATTAAAATAAGGTAACAACGGCTGAGACATTATTTTAAGTGTGTTTTGACTACTGTTGATAGCATTCGCTTTTCACGCAAGGGATTGCGTTTACAATTCGAAAATAAAGTTACTAAGCATACGAGTGGTTACCTCTTTCGTAACAATAAGCTCTCTGCTTTTCACGATAGTTCTTTCATTTGAAAGATTTTTTATCTCTGCAATTACACATTTTGTTTTCTTCATTGTTTTCAGCATCATTCAACATTTTGTTGTTGTGGTCACTCTATTCATCTAATCTTTACGTTGTTACTGTTAAAGATTTTGTGATATCTGTGGTCTTTCGCAAAATGTTTATGTAGAAGGCTCAAAAATCGTTTTGCAACATTCGTTTTCACGTTTGTACTAAATGGCGGGTTGTACCAGATGATGTTTCTTTTACGATTTTTTGTTGTTGTGTTCTCTAACGTGTTTTTGGGGCAGTATTCAATGTTCTCTTTATATCCACACTTTTTTAAGTTGTTGTTATAGTACTGGGAGGCAGAATTAAATACTTGTTCGTTGCATGAATTAGTTGATAACCTTTTTGATACGGAGTTCACTATTTGTTTTATTATTGAAGGTGGATGGTTAGAATTAGAATTGATGTATCTTGGATCGTTGTTGATTTTGTTGTATGGTTTGTAATCTACTACTGTAACATAGATGTATTCTCTATTTTAATTTTACATAATGCTATGATGTATAATGTGTGTATGCAATTCATATCCACTCTTGAGGAGTGAGATTTGAGCATTGTTTCAGGCTATGATATGAAATTTCACTACTCTGCTCCACAGTGAAATGATATAATTTTACCTTAATAAAAGTGTTCCTATTGTTTATATGACCTGAAACTTTATTAACCTAATAATGGCATGAAATTCTAATGCCATGTAACATTTGGGTGTTTATCCTGGATATGAAGTTCAACTACTCTCCTCCACAGTGACCTGACATAGTATTACCCTGAAAAAGGTGTTCCAATTGTTTATTTGAACTGAAACTTTACTATAATAAAGACATTTCAAACACTGACATAAATGTGTGTGCACATTATGTTTGTACTTAGGTTTAACTTTCATTTGGTTTGGTGGGCTAATTTCAATACCATACTTTTGATTTAGTATAGTTGTCAGCTTTGAAGCTTAAAACTGTACTAAAAAATATTCTTTCCTCTACAGGTGATGTCCGACAGGATTGGTCCTTAATTTAGTCCTCTATGATTTTTAGGGAAGTGGATTGATGCTAAGCTGTCTAATAACTGGTATTAATAGTATTTTTATTGAACCACGAGTTGGTAGGTGCTTTGAAGATATGCACAAATATGAAAAAGAGAAAGGTCACGGTGATGAAATTGGTGCAATTAAAAGTGGCGAAATATTAGAAGATCCAAAATATAAAAGCTTAAGAAAAACCTTTTTTAAGTTCCATGGTTTATCTACATTCGCTAATTTGGCTTCTTTTGCAGTTTCTGGAGTGCACCTCTGGTTTTTAGCTCAAAAGATTCATTTGTGAAGTTAAAATAAGTCTGAAAGATACACATGTGCAAGAGGGTACTGACCATCACAAAAAGAGATTGCGGTTGTATGAATGATTCATTTCACGAAATTAATTCCCCGTGAATTAGTGATTTTAACCTCAAACAATCTTGCAGTATTGTAAGTTTGTTGATCTAACGCACTCCTGTAGATTTTATCCCAGTGAGCAAAAACTTATCTAAAGTCTGCATTAAAGACACTATAACAACATCGAACAACATTGAAAAAATTTGTTGTTCACTGGAAAGAATTGCAATTGCTCTTATGGTGCATTATTATTCCATTTTAATAACTTTAAATTCCCCAAACAATAGTTTCAAATATAGCAGATAAATTGAAAACAACTAATAATTTTAAAATGTTCTGTCGTTTCAACTGAGATGATTTATAACACCAAAGTGATAGCAATTCCAGATATCGCTTCTTACGACTGAGCGACCGTCAGTTAGTACATCTCAGTCCGATAATCAACTGTTCAGACAGGCCCCCACACACCTATTTAAGAGATCAATCAGACGTTTATCATTTGGAAAGTAACTTTATAGCTAATTCTGCATTAAGTATTTATTGAGGATTTTTATTTTATTTTTTACTTATGTTGTTTGTCGTAATGTACCATTTTAACGCCCTATGCATTTAAATGGGAGGAGCATTTAACTGAGAGAGTCATTAGGAACCATCTCAAAATTTCACTCCCAAAACCAACTTCTTTGGTAGGGTTATATTAACTAAAATTTAACAAAATTGAATCTGTACAGAAGTGTGTTAGGTCAACGAACTTGCAAGATCGTTGACTCAGTACTCTCCTTTTTAGATTTTATTTTTGAGACGGTCCCTTGTTTTCATTTTATTAATCTATGTAACTGAAAACCCCCTCAAATTTCCATACATACCTAATGCATAAAGAAGAAGGAAACTCGTGTCTGTTTATCCGCTTTTTTAAAATTTCCCAATTTCAATTGATCGTCAAGGTGCTCATTCTGAAAGCTTAACCCTCAGTGTTTAAATGGAAAGTTTAACCAAATAAAATATTTTGAAATTTATCTTGTGTGTTTAAATGGGGCGTTAATTTGGGAGTGGCCTTATTTACTATATTTGTTTAAATTTTTTGAAATGATTTGTTAATTAAAGTGGTCGAAATAAAAATAAATAATCACTGTGGAGGAGAGATATTTGAGCATAGCTTCTGGCTGCAAACATTATTTACTTTTATTTCAACCACTGGAGCTTAATATTTTATATTTTATGCTCAAAAAAAATTCTCCTTCACAGACCACCGTACTGTTTTATATACATTTTTTGTTGGAAGTTATGTGTAAATGTTACTTTGTATAGATGTTTTTTTCTTATGAAATGAAAATATTTGTATTTTAAATGCCTTCAATATATATAAACACTATCTATCAAATCTCAAAGTAACTGTCGGGCATCCCCTGTGGAGGAGTGTTGTTGTTTTACAAAGCTGAAAACTGTACTATAACTCTTTCACAGGTGATGCAGGTGATGTCCGACAGATTATATTATTAATACTTGATCTATGCATAGTATTTTTTGTTAACACTAGTTATCTAGTCACTATCGGAACATTCAAAAATATTCAAAAATGAATCCATAAAAAAGTGTCTTAGGTCAACGAACTTGCAATGTATTGGTTAAACCAATCCATTGCAAGATCGTTGAGTCAGTACTTTCCTCTGTAGATTTTATTTTTAAGACGATCCCTAATGTTCAGTCAAGGGATCTGACAAAACGTGTTCAATATTACGATCGTCCGTATTGTACAAGTGTGTTTGATCTTGCAAACATTCTAATTGTACATTTTCGAATTACAAAGGATTAGCCTCTTCCACAGACTATGTTCAATTCTTCCAGTTCTCACATAGATTGACGTCAGAATTTATTAACTCTATTAACACATTAATAGGTGATACATAATTATTTCTTTTTCATAGTAGCTGTGGTACCATTATTAATTATAATATCACAATGTAGAATCGAATCAGGAATATTTTAAATAAACAAATCAATAATGCAATAATTATCATATGCATTTCATGTTAATGAATTCTGACGTCAACGTACTACATTAACTGCATAAATAAACAGACTAAGAGAGAGAATTGATCAGGCTACAAAGGCTTAACTGTATATTGTTTTACTCTTATTTTGACATGTATGAGTAATTTCCATATTCACTAATATGTTATCGCTGTGGATCAGATTGCTTTATCATTCGAAAGAATGAATAAAGTATAAGAAATATGAACTTTGAGCAAGCTTCTAGCTGCAAAGGCTGAAGTCATGCTCAAAATTACTCAATTTGAATGATTTGAAATGTATCTATCAAAAGTTTCTGACGGTAAATTTAAGGAAGCTAATAGTAGATTACCCAATGGGCAAAAACTTGTTCAAAGTCAGCATTAAAGACGCTATAAAAACGTGGAACGACGTTGTTCTAGCGTCTTTACTGCGGACTTTGAACAAGTGTTTACCCACTCGTTGTCTCCAATGGAATGTTTGTTATGTTACATTAGTAAATTACTGTATTTTCTTGAACAACCGTAATTAAGTGCCTCCCTTGATTGCTGGAACAAACGCCCCTAAGTGCCTCCCTTGACTGCTGGAACAAACGCCCCTAATTGCCCCTATCTTTGGCAGTGGTTTATTCTTAGAAAATGCATGTTATGGTAAAGAAATCCAATATGAGGGAGACAGCACAGAATTAGATGTTTTAATTTGTACATAAAATAATTCTCTTCATTTCTCACAAATTTGCGATAAGCACCTCCATAGATTAAGCGACACCTTTGAATAATCGCCTCCATGTTAGAATCACTTCCTTGGTGCTTATTCAACTCAACTGTGTCATTTGGTCAATGATTCTAGCTGTGGTGCATTGTAAATGCTTGTCAATCGGTCAATGATTCTAGCTGTGGTGCATTGTAAATGCTTGTCAATCGGTCAATGATTCTAGTTGTGGCACATTGTAAATGTTTGCCATTCAGTCAATGCTTCTAGCGGTGGTGCATTGTAAATGTTTGTCGCTCGGTCAACGATTCTAGTTGAGGTTGGTACATTGTAAGTGTTAGTCATTCGGCCAATGATTCTAACGGAATATGGTGCTGTATAAAGAGCGTGTACTGCCATATACAGCTACACATACTTATTCTCTTAAGGCTGTTTTCTACTTCAGAAGATTTTCCGCGGAAGGGAAACGGAACTAAAAACGCGCACGCAAAAAAAGAAAATTCTAGCCATTCCATTGGTGGAAATTGACATCACATCACACATCTTGTTTTCCGTTCCTTTACCGTTTCGCGGAAAAATTTATGAAGTGGAAAACAGCCTTTATTTTGAGCTCGAGTATTTATTTATTTTTTAGACTAAATGGAAAGTGTAGTAAACAAGATCATCTTAAATGGAGAGTGTAGTAAACGAGACCATCTTACGAAAAGTACTTCATCTTGATATATTAGAAGAATCAAAAGAATTGAAACATGAACTATTTCCTGAACATACAAATTATAGTTATCTATTAACAGGTCCCAGGAGATCTGGAAAAACATCTTTGATGTTTGAATATGCATTTCAAGCTGCTGAAAATGATCTGAACGTTTTATTCATCAAACAGAAAATAATAGAAACATTGCCGCATTTTATTGGTCAACGAAAACAACCAAGCATGAAAACATTAAAACTCATTGAAATCGTTTATCTTTCAACTGTGAATGATTTGTTAAAATTAATGTCGAATATGCATTTAAAAACTAAAAGATATAACTTAGTACTTGTTGACGATATGGATGTTTTTTATTCTGTTAATGGGCATCATGATATAAAGATAGCTGCTAAAGTATCATCTTTCACTTACGATGCTGTTACATTCCTAAGAAAAGCTGGGTAGGTTGAACAATGTTACTGTACAATCATGGTAAAAATCGGCAGTAAGAATACTAGAACAACGTCGTTATTCTGGTGTCTTTACTGTGGGCTTTGAACAAGTTTTTGTTCACTGAATCAGCTTGAAAATTTTCAAACCTGTATATAACTGCCGGACATGTTCAACTGTGGAGGAGTGCTTCTAGTATAGATATTTTCTTAAGTTGTTAACTATATTAAAAAACTCCTTAGGTGCTGGCCGATAGTTATACTTAAGCTTTTTGTTTCCTGGTAAAGAGAATCGTGGTTTCATACACTACTTTAACCCTATTCGGTACGGAAAGGGGAGAGGGAGGGGGGCACAAAGTGCCCGCGGGAATATCTTTTTATCATAACTTCTGAAGAAATAGCTCTTATGACTAAATATTTTCTAGATAAATATATTTTTTTGCACCACCTGTTTTGCTCCTAATGACGTCATCATAAGTATTGACGTCATCAAAAAAATAATTATGCCGAAGAGTTATCATTGTGTTAAACAACTTTCGGGAAAGTTTCAATACTATTGCATGTTCCCATTAAAACTTATTCAGAACCTCCAAAAGCCCACACTGAATAGGGTCAATATCACAAGTTTTTGCGGGGAGAAATTTTTTTTCGTGGTTTTTCGCGGTTTTTAGACAAATCCGCAAAAATGCTTCCCCGAAAACAACTTTTGAAGCCAATCGCAGAATAATTTCCCGCCAAACATAACTTTTACGTTCACCCGCAAAAAGTTTTCGGGGAAGCATTTTTTTTTTTTTTTGATTACCTTCGAAAACTTTGGTTTAGAGTTTTCCCGGCCGGCAAAATTCTGTTCGAAGTCAGCAAAATAAAGTTTTACATTAGCTCTCATCAAAAGCGTTGTTTTTACTTTCGTTCACAAGGCAACAAATCTTATTTTGTTCGCTTACATTCCAGAATGACCGCCCTGGGTTTACGCAGTTCTTATGGCCTTTAACACTCACAGAGGTTAATATTTTTATTTACAGACTGGAAACATTTCTTATTTCTTCAACAACTTCAACAAAAACATCACATAAAGTGACTTCAGACACGATGAATAGATGGTTTTCTAATGTCATATCGTTTTATCCCCATCATAATGGGACTGGTTTTGTCATTAGAACTGAAAGCAACTCAAGAAATAATACATTAGTTGATGTTGACGTTAAAAGTATCCATGCCACGTTTAAAAACAACGAAATAACTTTGAAATGACTACAAACTCTTTGTTAAAACGGCTTCTCTAAGCAAGCATGTGTGACCTGAGTCACTGCACAAAAAAAAAGTTATTGCATTGCAACAAGTTTCTATTTTGAGCAACCAACGGCTCGTTTTCGTGATTTTGTGAAAAGGTTTATACATATCACTTACAAAATTGGATAAACTAAACCCTATCATATGGGTACTTGTTAAGACTTCCCTGGGTCCGTTTGAAATTATATTTTGGGAAAAAATTTGGTCATGAATTTTCTAATACAATAATATGAAAAATCACTGAATTTATGCCTAATAGCGTGCATTAGTGGGTCAAAAGTTATACAGAAATTTTCGCGAATCGTATATTTTTTGCTTTGTATGTCTATTTTACCTTAAGGTAAGAAATTTTCGCGGGAAGAAATTTTCGCGGATCTTATTTTCGCGAATGGGAGGGTCAAAATTAGC
>JAULBZ010007510.1:0-11447 GCA_032360805.1 Neoturris breviconis | reverse complement strand
TCACACATTATGCTAACTCTCCATTTATGACGTCATATTTTCTAACTCTCCACTTTTTTTTCTAACTCTCCAAAGTGAGAACCCCAGGAAGCGCCATATACAATATTCCTAACATAAATACAGTCTTTTACAGATCAGTTTATCATTAATAGTAATTTACAGACCAGGTCTTGAGGGTTGTTTTTGAAGTATTTTAACTCATTTTTATGTGGTTTGCATTGCATGAAACACAATCGTAAAATTGTCACGCTATTTCAGGGCTATTGTTTCCTCTAGTCCATCTGTTTAATAATTTACAGACCAGAAGCAACAGAAATTACGGACCAGCTCATAGATGATATTTTTTAAATCTGATCCATATGTAAAATCTCATAACATCATATTTAGGCATTATTTTTTATTGTTTCTTCTTTCGAAGAACACACCAACATACAACCTCGATCCCAGCGCTTCTAGACGTCAAGAGAGAAGAAGCCCTGGGATCGAGGTTGACCAAGATATAATCTCAAAGATATTAAGTAATATTGGATGATAAGGAAATGTCTGTACCCTAAGTGGTTCAATTTATGACGTCATCAAAAAGAGGCTGACGTCATCGCTTATAAAATATCTGTACTTATTTTAGAAGCTAATGAGCCAAGTAATATACCTGCCAAGTTTCAAGGCCTAAATGATTATTGTTAAATAGACATGACCCATAATGTAACTCCATCAACGAAGAGACCAAAAATCCCATGTTAACTTAACTTTGTTGATTTATTTATCGAGTAGATCATAGACCTATTAAGAGGTCTATGAGTAGACTGATTAAGACCTTAAGGGATCTTAGTATCCTAGATTTTTTGCGACAAGTTCTGTTGTTCCTAATAGCCTAGTACCCAAGCTCTTGAAACAAGTTCGAATTTTCGTGACATTTCTCTTGCTAATCAAAATTTTAGGCTTTTTTTTTTAAACTGAAATTTCGTTCCCAGGGTTTCTTTTCACTTTTTGAAGGGAGGACGGTGGCAAGAAGCCCTGGGAACGAGTTTAGAAATTTCGATTTTTTGCACGAATTTTTCCTATATAAGAGCATGTTTGTTGAACTTCTTTCAATATTGTAGATCAAAGTATAATCACCTTTTTGCCCAAAATTTTTTAATCTATGTCTATTGACAAGTGACATACACACACTCACACCTAGCCTAGTATACTCTCCATATTCCATATATATAAACTGATGTTGATGTAGCAATGTTAATATTTTAAAGATTTGAGAACTAAAACCTCAAACGACGGATCATAACGTAAAGAAAGAAAATGAAGGAATGAAGCAAAGAGGCGGCAATGCTTGGTTAACTCCCCCCCTCCCCCACAGAAATTTTGAACCTTTCAGGATACTATCACGATAAACTTTCATATGGACTTTATAGGTCAAAAAAAAGAAGAAGAAAAAAATCTAAAAGTGATTTTGTACCTTCTGTATGCGAAAATAAAAAAAAAAGTATTCGTTTAGGATCATGCAATTTTTGATTGGTTTCATTGTAAAGAATAACCAATCAAATGGAAGCTCTCAGTAACATTCTTTACAAATATATATTATATACACTTTGTAATTCGAACATAATTAGAACTTTTCCTAATTTTACCTGATCCCTTAATAAAATTCCTTCTCAAATTCTCATAATTCACCTTTATAATCGAACAATTGTAATTGCGGCTACTTTCAAGTCGCATACCAGTGGGCTAAAACCTGTTCAGAGTCCGCAGCAAAGACGCTAGAACCATACCCGTAGTAAAGATTTCCTTGAGTTTTACTGCGGACTTTGAACAAGTCTTTGTCCATTGGGATGCGAGTTCGAATTACAAAGGATTCTATATTAAATTTATATAGAAAATTCTTAGCTATCTCTAATTTTTACATTCCCGAGGAAGAACGTATTTGAAATTGCGGCTAAATGCGTTCTGTATATTTTGATTATGGTCATTGAGTATGATCGCGGTTTATCACGAACAATAAGTTTGCCGCACTAATAGCCGCGTAATGAGTGTTTACGTGGTTTCAGATAGGTCAAACTCAAACAAACTGTAAACACTTAAGCAATCACTGACCTTCTAAATCATGCGTGCCATATTTACGCATGCGCATATATATTACGCATGCGCATAAGTAATATACTTATTTATTTCTTACTCATTTTATACATACTAAAATGTTAATCTTCTGATCTAGGTCGCATATTATCACTTCGGCATGGTGGGTTTCTGACCTAAGAAAATTTTGTGTACCCCCGAGATCAACTAAAAAATTCACCCACTGATAACTTAAAAAGAAATATTTGTATATACTATTGAATTTTTGCGATGAGATAATTCTCGGTAATATGAATTAGTTAATTTATGGAAGGAGCTTATACATGTGCAAATATAAATTAGGAATTTTTTAATGAGTTGCAGCAATGGGCAAGTATTCTGTGATACCGGTGTGAAAAGGAAATCCTCTGATTGTTGGGTAATAATGCCAGGATTATATAGGGATGACTATAAATCGAGCAAACAAGATGGTAGGTTCCAAGTGGGTAAAAAGTTGTTTAAAGTCTGTAGTAAAGGCAGTAGTCTCTACTTACGTACTTTGAACAAGTTTTGGTACACTGGGGTTATTTATGTTTTTAAAAAATGAAAGATGTCAAAATAGGCGGCACGACAGTTATTTTAGCCCCTGTGATGTTACAGAGTCCAATAGCCTTGTAAGCCTGTGCCATACTCAGTAGGCTAAGACTTGTTCAAAGTTCGCAGTAGACATTAGAAACGTTTTCAACGGAAGTTTTTTCCCACTGGGGTACGGTATTTCTTCATATATATACGCCACGGCCAGTGTTGGACTGTGGCTTTAGTAATCGGAAGTTTAATGTCCTCAGGGAATCCACATCAGTTCAGTGGTTCTTCCTTCCATCCGACTGTCAACTAAGTTAACTCTCCGCTAGAGAAACGTGAAAGCATTGCTCTAACTTGCCCTAGGCCAGCATGCGGTCAGTTGATGGCTCCTAATGGACTGAGTACGCTGCATTTAAAGCGCATCGGAGTGGAGTATCGATTCCAGTTTCTGCAGCTGGATTTGAACCCCGACCGCACTGGTGAAAACCGAAGGTGCATACCACTACACCATCGCCGCATATTTAAAGCTAAAAACTATATTAAAAAACACTCCTCCACGGAATGATGTCCGGTAATTATACTAGCCTTAATTTGTTTTAGACAGTAACACAAAATTCATAATTTATAGTCTCAAAAATGACACTTGTGGGAAAAAGTATCGAGCAGTCCATGTTATTGCAATTGGTTGTTCTGTTCGGTCGCCGTAAAGTAGAAAATAACATATCCCATTACGCGATGCGATAAACTTCACGAAAACGAGGGTATGTATGGGGAATAAATTTATCTTTATATTTCTTTCATTTAGCCGTTCAAAAAGGTCGTCTACCAAAATCTCCTCTCGAAGGATCTATGGTTGATCAGCTTGTTGGAATGAACCAACAACAACAACAACAACAACAGCATCACCAACAAGTTATATCACCGTATACTAATATGATGCTTAGAGCTGATAACTTGGCAAGGTAATAGGACTCTGTAGTGCTGAATAACCCCACCCCCCACCCTACACGCTTAATAATTTTTAAAAACTCTTCCATCCCCACCCCCACCCACCCGCTTATTCGCCCGATCCTTCGCCCGCTTCAAAATCAAAACATTTTCATAATGTCAGCGAAAACGATTTTTTTGATAATTGCTTAAATGGAAACGCAGCCTTGTATTTCGAATGTTTTAATTTTTAAGTGTTCCCCACCACATCTCCCCTCGTAGTCATTTGCGCGAATTCTAAACGAAGCCATTACATTGGTTGAAAGAGACGTCGCCTGTAAGGTGACATCGCATTCACATAATGCAATGGCTTCATGTCTTTATGTTGAATCAACGCCAGTGATTAAATTTATGCCATTTGACCTAAAGTTAGTTGATAACGTTGTTTTGCAAGCAAACGCGTAAATAATGAGAAATTTCAATTTTGGTGAGTAATACACACCACAAATAGATTTAAAAAAGCGGAAAACGACCAGGCCAAGTCTCTAGAGATTTACCTCAGAGATTTACCTCAGAGATTTACCTCAGAGATTTACCTCAGAGATTTACCTCAGAGATTTACCTTAGAGATTTACGTCAGAGATTTACCACAGAGATTTACCACAGAGATTTACCACAGAGATTTACCACAGCAATTTATCGAGTAGACTGAAGTCTTTTATGTAAGCTCGACAGATTATGCTGTTCCTAGCAGCCTAGTAGCCATGCTCTTGGAATATGTTCCATTTTTTGTGTATTTTGTTTTACTACCTAAGATTTTAGTCTTTTTATCTAAGTGGAAATTCGGAATTTTTGCTCTAATTTTACCATGTCTCAAATATTTATGTGAGTGCTTGTAGCGTCTTTACCGCGCACTTTTGAACAATTGTTTGTCCACTAAGACTACTATTCTTTGGTTTTTTTTATAGAATACAACAACAACAACAACAACAACAACAACAACAACAACAACAACAACAACAACATCATCATCAACAACAGCAGCAGCAACAACAACAACAACAACAACAACCTTTTAATTTAAATAACACTCTCAATGGAAGCGAAAATAATAGTTACGAAGTGGCTACTAGACTCTTATATAATGTTGTGGAATGGGCACGAAATGTTCCGTTCTTCTCCGGTAAGACATCGTTTTTGTTTAGAAGTAAACCAATATTCAGAAAAGCTGTAGTCTAGTGTTAGACTCTCTGAAGTCCCGTGTTGTAAATTACGATTTAGCTCGATTCCCGTTTATGTTCTGATTTTCTTAGCTTGATTCCCCCCTTAGACCGACCATTTCCTAGTCTAGGAAAGCTGTTGCATTATAGACTCTTCCTTAGCTGGAAACCTCTGGGAATGAAGTCGATTTTGTGTAAATACAATGGCGGTCAAACTTAGAGTATATTAATTTATGACGCTCTTTAGTATCGGCAAAGCACAAGTTTTAAAGTAACGTAAGCTATGTAAGACCTCTCCACCCGGCCGGTACGTAACGTTTTTTTCAACGTAAAAAAGACGTTGTTTTGACGTTCTAACGTTAAAAAGTCTTGTTTTTTATATTGAAAATAACGTCGCGTGCCCAGTGGGTAATTGGAGGCTATAAGAGCATCTTTCTGATGAAAATCGATCATAAAGCAACATAGTTTACTGTGGCGTCATATTAAACCGGCCAGCAAACAAAGTCGAATCAACATCAGAAAGACATCGTTTTGCCGTCAACATAAACGTCATTTTAGACATTACATGCTCACTGGATAGGTTCGCAGTCGATTGGGTTCTTTAGTACTTAGAAGCCAATCAATTATGAGTTTGTTGACTTTTCTATTTTTGACTATTTTTTCTTGCTTTACTATTTCAGCGCTATCACCAACAGATCAAATAGCTTTATTAAAGGCATCTTGGAGTGAACTATATATCTTAAGTACATCTCAGCACTGTAGTACGTACCAAATAAATCCAAGAAATTTAGTCCCATTAGCACTAAATGATCAGAATCTAATAACAGATCAACGTAAGAGAATGAGTATTGACGAAACAGTATGTAATGATTACTCCTATAAAGTATTTGAAGAGTTAGTCGAAAAATTTAAGAATTTACAAACTGATCCAGCTGAATTTTCATGTCTCAAAGCTCTTGTGTTATTTAACCCAGGTGAGTTGTATTGATGGAGGAGAGCACCGAGTCAATGATCTTGTAGTGGATTGGTTTCTTCGTACTGAAGAAACCAATCCATTGTAAGCTCGTTGACCTAACACACTTCTGTACAGATTCATTTTTGTTAAAATTTACAGAGAACCCGGTGGATAAAAACTTGTTCAAAGTCCGCTCGTTCAACGTTGCTCGACGTTGTTCTAGCGTTTTTACTGCGGACAAGTTTGTTGACTAAAGTGCGTTTTGTCAATTATCTTGAAATTGACTGGTTTATTATAAATATGAACCAATCAAAAACCAGCTTATTCAATGCTTTCTTCTACAGATATCGCTTGAGATATGTATTTCTGCATGTGCCAATTCACAGTCCGTTTATGGTATTTTCCAGGATTGCATTTGTTATTACTTTTATAATTCTAAGTTCGTTACTCCAAATTTCGATAGTAAATTTGCGACGCTATGCGGATTACCGAAATTATTTAAAAGATGTACTCACTCGATCGTTACAGAATATCGTAAAATTCTCCGGACATTGTCCGGGTTTTGTATTTTTTTATTCATTTACTTAGGTTCTTAAGTTCATGTTTTGGAGAATAATGCTATTCATTCCATGTTATTTTAAGCAATTTGGCCAGAAAAATATCCCATCCCTTTTTTATGACATCTTCCTTTTGTACAGTTGTATTATAATGGTTACGTGCATTACCTACCCTTTTTGTAAGTCTAAAATCCAGAAATTTCGAGGTAGTGTTATAATAGACCTATTCCCTAGTGCACAAAAAGGAAGTTGTTGCATTGCATCAAATTCTACTTTGAACACATTATGTAAAGGCCCAAGAAAACGAATCCAACATTTAATCCAACCCCACCCAACAATGTTGGATTCGGTTTTCCTGGGCCTTAACACCTCGTTTTCATGTATTTGTGAATAGGTCTTATTGCTCAGTTAGTAGGAAAAAAATGCAGTTGCTTACTGGTTGTTTGGTTTTATTATGATCTTCCCGTTTATGCTTTTTGAATGGTACTTTATCCCCCTGGTATTTATTACACCCCCTACAATTAGGTACTAGAGAGTACTCACGCTTTATAATAATTACCTATTTTTCTTAGATTCTCCCGGCGTTGGTAATCCAGCCTTAATAGAAAGTTTGCAAGAAAAAGCACAAGCAGCTTTAGAAGATTACTTACGCCAGCAAACATCAGCAAATTATGCGAATAGATTTGGAAAATTGCTATTGAGACTTCCCGCACTGAGTCTTATAAGGCCAGCTACAATGGAATCTTTATTCTTTTCGCGCATGATTGGCAACCATACTATGGATAATTTAGTTGGTTCAATGCTCATATACGGTACCTGTAATAATAACAACGTACCGATATTGAATAACAGCATCCAAGTTAGCAATAGTTACGGTCTTGGCATGAATCTTAATGGTATAGGAATAAATGGTAGTATGGGTAATGTAGTAGGTCTGTTGAATGGCAACATGGGTAATTTTCAAGCAAATAATAATAATAATATCTCTTTAAATAATATGCACTCTATGAATGGTATGAATACTTTGCAAAACAACCTGCAAAATACGCAACATTTTAACGGAATTCAAATGCATTATCAAACAAATGCTTTAAATAACAACCCCACCAACATTGGAATGAATAATGGTATAACAACACCTAATGGAAACTTCAATGTGGGTATGTTAAATCAACAATCGATTTTAAATATGAATAAACCACCCGGTCAAGCATCTTCAAATACGGATGGGCAAGATCCACCAAAACATTTTATCAAAACAGAAAGCCCCCCTAGGTAGTCCTTCAAGTAAATTTGCCCAAATATGGGTTGTGTACTGCCATATAAGGAAAAACACAGTCCATGTATGTGAATATACGGGACTATATCCGGCTGTATTTTTAAGGTTGATTTCCATTAGGCGGAAAATCAAAAGAAAACATTCCATTGGTAGAAATGATGTGTGATGTCAATGTCTACCAATGAAAGGTATTCTTTTGGCTTGTGTATTTCCATTTATGGTAGAGACGTCGTTGTGACGTTGTTACGACATTGTTACGACGTTGTATCCCGGCAGGGATAACCGTATTTGGTAGGATTTTACACTGTGCATATAGCAGGGGGTTATGGCAATCACAAAAAAAAGTTAATATTGGTGATCACATCCCAGTGGGCAATATTGTTCAAAGTCTGCAATAAAAGACGTTGAATACGTTGTTCTAATCTCGTTACTGCGGACTTTGAGCAAGTTTTTACTCCCTGGAATAGCACATTTGTGACGGTATTATGTGATATTTTGCCAAATGAAGTTCCTTCTTTATGTAAAAAGGTCATCAAAATTTTATGCTTATTATTCCTCCTGTGATTATGACAAATAACAAAAGTATGACTGTTAAAATATTGTGAATCAACGATCTTACAATCGATTGGTTTCTTCGTGCCGAAGAAACCAATCAATTGCAAGCTCGTTGACTTACGGGTGACCATATCACGAAAACCTCAACCCTCGTGTTATATCGAGGACAAAAAAATAAATGATATATTTTCGTATTGCTGTTTATATATATTATGTTTTATCTTTTATTACACTAAAATTTATTTTTATACTTATTACCAGATATATAATTTTCTGCTAAAATTGATTCATTTCTCCCCTCCCCCGAGAGTACACTAAACTTTTGAGGGCCATCCAGTCTTTTTGTGATACGAAGAGATTGGAAACAAAGTTCGATAAAATCAGTTTATATATGATAAATCTGAGTAAACAATAGGTACTTTTTAATATTTTGGTGATTTAAGCTATACGCTTATACACGCTACGATTAATCGATTTTGGCTACCATCTTGATAAGATCGTCTACGACTTAGAAAAATCTGTACTCTTTCTACAGATTTTTCAGTTACATCTGAAGAAATGTTTTTTTGGTAACTAGGGATAATTTTCCCTTAGCAACCAGACTTTTGCCAGGTGATAAAAAAAAAAATCAGAATTTTTTTGCTTATTATTTTTGCTTAATTTCAATACTATAGCATGTTCCCATTAAAAGTTATGGAGGGCGGGTAGAAAGTACCCCCTCCCCCATACATTCAGAGCCCCAAAAATCCCATACTGAATAAGATTAAACGAGTTTAATGGTTTATTGGCTATTTGTACGGAAAATGTCGGCCCGAAAAAATGTTAACTCACAACTAGAGCTACCCTACTCCCAACTTGAAATTTACCAAAACTAGACCAAAAGTATTATCTTAAAAATGAACTAAACTTTGTGCGAGAACATTAAAAAGCTAGATTAAACCGAATTGACTTTATCCATATTTGTTGTTTGCTTTTTGGTACAAAAAATGATCTTAAACTTAACTTGGTATTGAAACAACAGAATAAAAATTTAGTTGACCTTGGAATAGACGTTAAAATTCTATGGGCTATCTCTGGGCATAGAAAGTATAGTTTTTAGTATAATTAATTTCGGGCAATCTTGCATGTGTGTAAGGTCTTAGAATATTTATACGCGGTGAAATCATACGAGGAAAATATGATCAACACGGTTTCTTTTTAGATAAACTACTCAAATCTACTCAAATCTTCTCGGCACTCGAATTTGTTACCATATTATACCATACCATATTATATGCTTCTATTCTATTCTACACTAACATTTTCTATTTTCCTTATTGTTTTCAAATCAAAACCTCATCAGAAGTAAACTTTCGTTTTGTTTTCATTTTGTTTTTTTAAATTAGAGGAATGATTAAGAAACATTATAAACAGGTCATTCGTAAACTCGACATTGGCGTGACTGTAATAATATACCCCCTATGAAGACTTTATAAAACACTTTCTAATTTTTGTATTACACGTTTATTTTATTATAAGAAACAGCTTTTTAAGAAACAGTTTTGAATTTATTTCAAAAAATAAGAAACACAGAACTGAAATTTGCAAACGGTAAGAAACAAACACATATTTTTTCGAGTTGTTAACCTCTAAAACAGGAGTATGTCTCTCACAAAAACAGAATACGCTATAAACGAACCGTTTCATTTTGTATACTTTGTTAAAATTTTATGTTTGTTAGCAGTACATGGCTACAGTTCAAAGTCAGCAAAATAACGTTAGAACAACATTCTTTGAATGTTGTTATAACGTTATTTTGCTGACTTTGAACAGGTTTTTGCCGGCTTAAATATTTATTTTTCTCCTTCAGTGGATCCATAGATATATCTATGGTGGATTCAAAGTAGGCAATTGAATGAGAACTGCGGAGCGATCAGAATACGCACTTTGCGATCAGATCAAGATTGCGCGGGAAAGAGGAAGGATATGTGAAGTGAATCTCCTCCCAAAAACAGATAAGTATAATCATCAGACAAAATAAGCGATCAAAATATTCTACAAGAAAAATATGTATATGAAGCCGTAACCATAGAAACCAATTGTATTGCTACAATTACGCAATCATGCTAGTCCGGTGGGACGTTTGTATAATTTGAAAGATAAAACTTGTTCTCGTTTGTGGTGTATTTTACCAATGGAATTTTCTCCCGGGTTTCCTTGTGACTATGGTTACACACAGAATCTTCCACCCACTGGACGACTGGAAATCAACCTTCTGAACCCTTAAAGGGATTGTCCGCTAAAATATCATATCTCAACATTAAACGGCTTAAATAAATCTATAATAGAAAATACTTATCGTTTTCCATGCTTTTCTTTTAAGAAGAATCAAAACAAAAAAATTCGCTGGCCATGTTGAAACACGACTTCTTCTTACTAAGCATCTTTTTAAATATATGACAAACATATTTGACGGTTTAAGCATATATTCTAGAGTTTTATTTTAATATGAACTACTAGCGGACAATCCCTTTAACCCTATGGGGCTCTGAGTAGCCAGAAGAGGGGGGGGGGCACAAAGTGCTCTTCCCTCCATAACTTTTGATGGAACTATGCTATAACTTTTGATGGAACTATGCTTTCCAGAAAGTTAGGTCAACCCTTAATTAACGTTTTAGCTAAATAATTTTTTTGATGAGGTCATTACTTACGATGACGTTATAGCGGGAAAACAGGTGGTGCAGATTTTTTTTTTTTTTGAAACTATATACCAAAATGATTTTCAAGCAAAAAACGTTTTACCACCTGTCAAAAATATAAGCCATTCATTCAAAAGTTATGTAAAAATGTTTAGCAGGGGGAGGGCTGATTTCCTCTCTGTTTTTTTTACTTACCCACAGCATTTTTATCTTTTTTTTCATCTCCCTGTCTTATCTTTCTAGCGTTAGCGTTATTCTTGGTACTGTATACATGTTTATTTTCTGGACTTCTCTGTCCATGTTTATGTTCGATTCTGGTTCTTCATGTTAC
Organism: Neoturris breviconis; assembly: GCA_032360805.1. Classification (NCBI taxonomy): domain Eukaryota; kingdom Metazoa; phylum Cnidaria; class Hydrozoa; order Anthoathecata; family Pandeidae; genus Neoturris; species Neoturris breviconis. The sequence goes on along the minus strand of JAULBZ010007510.1, from coordinate 314 downwards.
AACATCCGTTCGATTTCTCTTTCATTTAGTTTTATTGTTTTTGCTCATTAATCTGCTGTTTGGACTGCTAGAGTTTGCCTCGACATAATACTCTCTCAATCCTATGGCCTGTGGATGTATTTTGATATGTCTAGCTACAACCCCTCACATAAAATATGAGACGTTTTTAAATTTTAGCAAGCAATATACATCACAAGCAAAACGCAAGTGCTGAAAATGACCGCTAGACGACCCTTCGGGTTTACCCAAGGGTTTACCCAAGGGTTTACCCAAGGGTTTACCCAAGGGTTTACCCAAGGGTTTACCCAAGGGTT
>JAULBZ010007509.1:0-11447 GCA_032360805.1 Neoturris breviconis | reverse complement strand
CAACCCGGCCGGCAAAACCCTGTTAAAAGTCAGAAAAATAACGTTAGAAAAATGTTCACAGACCGTTGTTCTAACGTTATTTTGCTGACTTTGAACAGGTTTTGCTGGCTGGGAAGGAGTAAATAATCAATGCAAGCTCTTATACTGAATAGTATGGTCTCGTATTTTCCCGTATTTGAACGTGTACTGCCATATATGGCAATACACAGTCCATATAAGGGAATAAACGTTGCAGTATTCGTCAGTCCTTTGTGCTGTGAATATCCCAATAGGTAAAGTCCGCAGTAAAAACACTACAACAATGTCGAACGACTTCAGAATTTGAATAAATTTTATATACTTCCGAAAAAATACGCTGTCAACACAACTCTCCTACGTTTAGAGACGTCGATCTATCTAGGCTTGCGCAAACATCGAATTCTTAGTACTCGAAAATCCCAGCATTTTGAGTTTTACATCGCATGCGCACTGACTTTCAGACGAATCCATCCCGACGAAATTCGTAGAAAATCGAACTGTAATTAAAGACTATCCCCAAAAAGTACAAGAAAATTCCCAAGTATTAACAACAAAGCGTTATTAGCAGGAAACGTTTCACTGTCGTTTCAAACAGTGTTTTCTTTAAATACGAGATATTTATTTCACAGTCACAAATTTACAGAAACAGTTAGTAAAGGGGTGTTTTTGTTATCTTAACACTAAAATGTTATATACCGCACGCACATGCCCATATTTTCACTCCCTTGGGACGGTGTTAAAAAAATAAAAGACTGTCTTACAATAACAAAGATATTTTGTGAACACGGGGGTAACAAAGAAACTTATCACTTTTTTATCTCTAGAACCTCCCCATAACGATTCATCTAAAGGGCTTATTGAATATATATGAAATAGATTTTCTATTCAACAGTGAAGGGGGTGGGGACATGTATCACCTTTGTATAAAGTCTATTAATCCGATATTGCGAAAAAACGTGTTCAAAGTCTGCAGTAAAGATGCTAGAACAACGTCGTTCAACTTTGTTCAAGTGTTTTTACTGCGGACTTTGAACAAATTTTAACTCACTCGGGAGTTGTTGAATCAATTTCTCGCATTATTCCACATAAGGTGTAAACTTGTCAAATAAAGGTTGATTTCCATTAGGCGAAGAATTTCGCGTGTAAGCCAGAAAAAGGCATTTCATTGGTAGAAATTGACATCACACATCGTGTGAAGACAATTTCTACCAATGAAATGTCTTCTCTTGGCTTACGCGAGGGATTTTCCGCCTAAAGAAAATCAATCACCATATACTCGGTATAACTCTCTTGGACCCTAGTGTCATAGTTTTACTAGAATCGGAACAAATTCAGGAAATCGAAAGAGTCACTGAACGACTGATACGAACTGTTTGTAAAGTTATGCCAGAATAAAATTGTCTAGCGTCTTTACAGCTGACTTTGAACAAGTTTTTGCCACTGGGTGTACTTGCCGGGCAAATGACTGCGAATATCTTGCCGTACAAACTCGTCTCCAGCGTCTTTTGACTTTTTCTCGACGAACAAAACAAAAAGTTCAAAAGGCGTTGGGGACAAGCTTGGGTCCCGTGTAGCTCCGTGCACAGACTGTGTGCATGTATTTATAAATCGCAGACCATATACGGATTAACCAGTACCCAATGGGCCCAAACAACGTTGAAAAGCGACTTCACTGCAGACTCTGAACAAGTTTTCGCCCACTTGGACAGTTATTAAAGTTCTATTCTTATTCTTTAGGAACTGCATAATACGGACCAATACTTATAGAGAACCATATGTGGTATTTCGCAGTCCAGATATGAAGATGCATGGGTCCGTATTCTTTAGTCTTGCATACCTTTTTCTGTTTTTTTTTCTGTCGGTTGTCTCTACTCTTTCTTCAGGCTGTCCAAAACACAAATCACGTAAATGCGTTTTCAACTTTATTTCTTTCCACCGCATACTTTCACAAGAAGACTTCGTCCATTACGAAAACATGTCGTCCCGCAAAAATATTACAAGAATGCATTATGCATTAACCATGCTCTGCCTCATTAACAAGTTACTATACCATTCATTAGTTCCATAGTTGCTCGCTTGTTGACGATATCGGTAATAATTATACATGGGGAAGACATTTTACTCATAAATAAACCTAATGGGCCAAAACTTGTTCAAAGTCTGCAGTAATGACGCTAGAATTGCGTTAAATGACGTTGTTCTAGCGTCTTTACTTCGGACTTGGAACAAGTTGTTACCAACTGAGAAAGTGCGAGATAAGTGAATAAACTGATACTTATATCTTCCATATATGGTAATACACAGTTCTTATAAGGAAATATCTGGTACGCATCCTTTAGTCTCACCATATGGTCTCACGCGTTATGACATGCAAGGAGGGTAAACACCAACCTCGTTCCCAGGGCTTCTTCTCTCTTGACCTACGTCAAGAAAGAAGAAGCCCTGGGAACGAGGTTGGGTAAACACGCACGAAACATGAAGGAAAATTTTATCATTTTGTATCCTTAATAATTGAAAGTTCTGTTAGAGGAAAAAACCCACCGGGCAGAAACTTGTTCAAAGTCCGCAGTAAAGTCGCTGGAATAACGTTTTGGTTGAAAATGTCTTTAGCTACTGTGGCCTTTGAACAATTCAGGGAGATGATAATGTTCATCTCCCTGAACAATTGAAGCGTACCATTTTTAGATGGGCTCTTAAAAAAATTTAATGGCCATGTCATGATCAAATGACGTCAGTATTTTCATATGGAATTTGATTTATTAATATGCTGACATAGCATAGAAAGATACAAAGTGATCAAAAACTTGTTCAAAGTCCGCAGTAAAGTCGCTAGAATAACGTCGATCGACGTTGTTTTAGCGTCTTTACTGCAGACTTTATACATTAGGCATTAAAAAGATGTTCATAGTCCGCAATAAAAACGTTAGAGCCACATCGTAGACGTTGTTCGAGCGTCTTTTACTGTGGACTTTGAACAAGTTTTTGCCCACTGGGGAATTACGTTATCTTTAACAGTGATTAATCTGTCTTCTCCCCAGCCGGCAAAATCCTGTTCAAAGTCAGTAAAATAACGTTAGAACGACGTTCAAAGAACGTTGTTCCAAAGTTATTTTACTGACTTTGAACAGGTTTTTGCCTACTGTGATAGTCCAACCTTCAGTACACTGTTTGAACAAACATATGTAATAATTTTAAAAAATATATATAGATAGATATACAATACCCCCGGGAATGCATATATGTGGTGAAAAATACGAGATTAATTATATCATTTAAAACAATTTAACTCCATCTCGCCCCGGGGTCATACAACATAAAAATATCAATAGAAAAAAAAAATTGTATAGTTTAAATATACTGTGGTGAAAGGTTTTATATAGAGAAAGAAAATTTTGTTTAGTGTATTTGATAAAGTAATGTGTTTTTTAATAAATAAAGGGACAACATAAATAATATTTCCTGGGGAAAGGAAATTTATTTTTTAATATTAACTTCATGGGCACATTGTGGACGAACGATGTCGTACTAACGTTCGAATGTCGATTAATCGATCTTCTAATGTTGTTTGGTCATGGTTTTCACACAGGGGAATAAAACTATATGAAATAAAACCGTTCTTGGGATATTTGGAACGACTTGAGCAAATACGGTTCTTCCAGTGGGAAAAGACTTGTTCAAAGGCCGCAGTAAAGACACTAAAACAACGTTGAAGATATTGTTCCAGTATCTTAGCTGTGGACTTTGAACAAGTTTTTTATATATTTGGTTATTAACTATTGTATATGTACGGTGTAATACCCATATATGGAAAATATTATTTCTAACGGCAATCCATATACGGAGGTATCCGTGATTGTCCGTTAATTTTTACGCCGTGTTTTGGTAAAATCGTTATTCTTTTTTAATATTCCCATTAGGGGCAAAAACTTGTTTAAAGTCCACAGTAAAGATGCTATAACAACAGCTGCCTTTGAACAAGGTTTTGCCCACTAGGATGAAACTGACTTGACCTGGATAGATATTTTATTTTTTCTAAAAGCCCACACGATATCAATATAATAATAACAACTCGTGATGTCATTACCAAAGAACATTTCTCATTGGAGTGTTGATGTTGTTGCTCATTGGTTAGAAGAAAATCATTTCCAATCAGAAGTACAAAAGTTTAAAGGTAACATATGGTGAAGAGCGTCATGCTAACGATCTTATAGTTGAATGGTTTATTCGTATCGAAGAAACCAATCAATTTTAAGATCGTTGAATAATTATCTCAGGAGGGTCTATCAGCATTCTTAACATTCTTAAAATTTCGTTTCCAAAACAACGTTTTTGCAAAATCGACAAAGATGATACTACACAGATGGGTGTTATGTCAACGTGCATGTATTGGATTGGTTTATTTGATACGAAGAAACCAATCCATTGCCAGATCGTTGACTCAGTATACTTCTCTGTAAACTATATTTTTAAGACGGTTCTTTCACAGTGGAAAAAAAAGACGTTCAAAGTCCGCAGTAAAGAGGCTAGAACAAAGTCGACAGACGTTGTTCTAGAGTCTTTACTGCGGACTTTAAAAAGATTTTTGCCAATGCGTTATAATCATTATATTCCAAATATGAAAGCAACATGCTGTTCAGTGTGGTCTAGTTAAATACCCTCCCCCGTGTAGGATAGAATAACACATTTTATGATTGTACAGGCGATATATGTTATATACACGCAAGATGAAGAGCGCCATGCCAATGAAATTTTATTGGTTACTTCGTAACAGAATAATCAAATGAATGGCTATGTAATTGACTAATTATTCTCCTTCATTTAAAATCGTTAACCTTCTCCAGCGTTACAAATTGGTTTTTAATTGTTGCATTCGTTATAATTTTGGCCATTATTAACTACCGTGCCGGCACACGACGTCGAATCAAAATTGAAACCAGCCGTTCCTTTGTTTTAACATTGATCTAACGTCATGTGCCCACTGGGTAACTATTGCTGATTAACGTTAAAAAGATGTAACCTTTGACGTTGATTAGACGGCAAGTGACATATGGGAATTTTTTGTGTGTAAAGATAGCAACTGAGTTCGATTTCCGCGCATAATCGGATGCTATGAGTACGATTTCCGCTCATAATCGGATGTTACGAGTTAAAGACTTTCTGTATACGGTGTATCACTGTTAAACAGGAAATAATGTGAATCGTCGTTCTTTTTTGAAATTGTTTACTTTTTAAATATCATTGTCGATTCACTATGGGCCAACATTGTCGAATTTAACGTCTAAATGACGTCTTATTGACGTTGCTACATGTCGCATACCCATACCAATACACATATCAATTGTAGCAAAAGATGGGGTCTAGATCTCTCCAAATAAATACACTTGAGACGTCCGCCCTTTAGACACATGACGTTGTATCAACTTTTAAACAAGTTCAAAATGACGTCGTGACATTGATTCGATGTCATGTGCCCAGTAGGCTTAAACCATAACCCAGCGAGCAAAAACATGTTCAAAGTCCGATATAAAGGCTCTAGAACAACGTATTCAACGTTCTTTCAACATCGTTACTGCTGACTTTGAACATGTTTTTGCTCACTGGAAATTCTCCTGCAGGGTAAGAACTGTGTTTAAAAACGTTTACGTTGATCAATTCAATTTGTTTATTCTTTGAGTAAAGTTTGTTTACATAAAGTATTTCAACTTGCTTACATTACTCGCAAGTTGTTTACATTATTCGCCAAACTTACCTTGTTTATTTGTCAATACTAAGTTAAAAACGACTTCGTAAGTACATAAGACAAAGACATATGGTTAATCAAACAGGCCTAGGGAATGCCGTTGTGAATTCAGAGGCCTATCAAACATGGAGGGTGCCAAAGAGCACTCAAGAACGTTAAAACTTAATCAAAAGTTACTTCTTTACGGAAGGAGGCTTGTGATATATATCCGGGATAATTAATGCAAGCATTATTATAACTGCCGGGAATCACACTTTGGAGGTGGAGTGAAAAACTACTATATAGGCCTGGCTTTCTTCATGTATAGGCCCATCTATGTCCATATACAGTTGAAATAAGAGTATCACAGCGCATGAGTAATTTTTGAGTATAACTTTTTATTTTAGATGGCCCCTACTATACAAATCACATCAACTGACTTGCTCCCCCCCCCTTCCATAACTTCTGATACGTTCATGCAACATGTATAAAACTTGATCAGGTTATACTTCATTCTTATTTGAGCATTTTAGCGCAAAAATATTTCTACTTACATAATATTTTTTTGCTGACATCATCAAATATAAGAGCACCTGTAAAATAATTGCAAGTTGAAACATATTTTGTCCCAAAACTATATACTAAAACATTTTTCAAGCAAAAATAGGAATTGTATATCTTTGAAATTTGTTTCTCCTGTTAAAAGTTTGGTTACTACGGGCAGATTATCCATAGTTACCAATTTTATTTTGTTCCAAAATGACCCCAAATTAATTTTAGGAAAAGTCACCAAATATCATATCAATCGGACTACTATAAAAAAGTGATTGCATACAATGTCATATGGTGGGAGAGGGGGCGGGAGGGAGGGGGCGGTTTAAGGATAAGAAACTTTCCTCTTGTCATAAGTGGATAAATTTACTAAAAACTACTAACGGAGGGCGTAGATTTAGCCGTTAAAAATAAGTGAAATAATGCACTGCGTTAGAGAGAACTGGAGGTACACACAAATAAACTTTTATCGAATGAAATGTGTTCGAAATCGATGTTCGAATTCAGATTGACCATTTTGAGTCTAAAAAAAATAAAGATATATACATATAAAAAATAAAATAATAAAAAGGGGTTGTACTAAACCATGAAACGAGCCCAACGGCCCAAATAGTGCCCCAACAACCACCAACGACCCAGCACAGTATAACAATGAGCCCCAAGCAAAAATCTTTGGTATATACTGTATAATATATACTTAAAATCAGAACCTAACAAAAAGAACCTGTGGAGGTGTTTACTATGAGTTGCCCAGCTGAAATTCTGAAAACTATGCTTAGAAACACTCCTCTGCAGGTGATAACAGACAGCTGTATTCAGGGTTAATATCCATCAGGCAGAAAATACCGCGAGAAAGCCAAAAGAAGACATTCCATTGGTAGAAATCGATGTCACACGATGTTTTACATCAATTTCTACTAATGCAATGTCTTCTTTTGGCTTTCGCGCATAAATTTTAACACAATGGGTATTAAAGCGTAATAACGCTTCCTGTAGTCACATGACATCCATAATCCACTTCGAAAAGGGTATTAGAAGTCACCACGTGCCCACATGTTGGCTCCCTGCTAGAAAAACCGTTTTCTTTAAACTATTTCGAGAATTTATAATCCTGTTCTGTAATATACAAACCCCCTGTCGAGAAAACTAACAGAATTAATATATTAATGACTGATCTTAGTTTCAGCTCAAAGATCCCGGGTAATCTTTTTTAGTACTTAACGCTCCTCTCTAAGTCTTCATGACTACAATTTAAAATAGAGTTGGAACTGAGGTTTCTACTTTAAAGAGATAAATTCAAACCAATTTTGTGTTGTAAATAAAGCGTATCAAATCAATATCAGACGTAACCACAAGACCCTCTTTGTGGTTTATTCTCTTAACCAACACTTTACATGCTATTAAAGATACGTTAACATTCTTCATATGTCATAGCAACAATAGGGGTTGGAATTATATTTTAATAATGTTATAAATCTCATAATGTTAGTTATAATGGTAGTCATTCAGGGGAGAGGGGGGGTCTATATGGTAGGCGGTTAATTGCTCTACAATCCACATATTTCTTTCTAAAAAACCGTCTTACGATTTTTGTGAGGGATCGTAGCTATGCAATATGTCTGGCTCCTTTGAATTAGTTTAAATATTTCTGGAAAACGCATTTTAATAACGTCGTAACTCCGTACTTACTATCCACCGCACATGACAACCCGGTGGGTAAAAACTTGTTCAAAGTCAGCAGTAAAGACGCTTGAGTAACCTTTCCAACGTTTTTCAAGGTCTTTTCTGCGGACTTTATACAAGTTTTTACCCACATGTTCCTCCATTATTCTAGCAGAATAGCAAACGATAGCCTTGTGATTTAGTTTTTTTAACGGAGGATATATCAAAGAGTGGTATTTTGGACGTCCTTTTCTTTGCAGTATCGAACTTCTTCGCAGTATCGATCTTCTTCGCAATAAATCTAGTATTTTGGTTCGTTGGGGCTATTAGACATAGGCTTTTTGGGTCGTTGTGGGTCGTTTATATACTATTTTGGATCGTTGGGGGTCGTTGTGGCACTATTTGACTGTTGGGAGTCGTTGGGGCTCATTGCATGGTATAGTATAACCAAAAAAAACAAATAACCAAAATAATAACAAAGAAAGAAACATTTTAAGAAACTTTTAAAAATAAAAACCTAATTTTTTGGTATTTATAATCCTTTCAGTATTACACACTTCATCACGTTTTACCACTGGTTATAGAAGTTCAGTAAAATAAAATCCACTCTGTGAAATCATGAAATAGAAAACTTGAAATTAAGTAATCGAAGATTACCTGTGGAGGAGTGTATTATGAAAGCAACCCACTGGGATAAAGGTACCGACCTATTGTTTCTATCTAACCCTATAAGATTTAAAGTGGCAGGGGGAGGGGGAGGGGGCACAATTCCCTGCCATACTTTGTTTGACAACTTCTTAATGATGGCTTATATGACTAGAGACTTTAGGACTTTTCCTATAATTATCTTGCATTATTTTTGTAAAAAAAAGTAACTAGGGCATATGTTGCTCTTAGGCATCAATTTTTTTACAGGTCTATAACAATTTTCATCAGTTTTGCCTTGACCTCATCATAAGATTAAAATTATAATTATAATAATAAATTGTAATTATAATTGTAAATTATAATTATGCAAAATTATTAATTATTAAGTTTATTGGAAAGTTTCAACATTACACCATGTTTCTATCAAAAGTTATGGAGGGGATGGGCATAATGTTCATCCTACCGTAGGCTCTGGGAGCCTAAAAAAGCTAGGTCTAATATGGTTTTATTCATATCAATTTGTATACTTTTAGAACACGAAATTGATGGAAAAGCACTAATGTTACTGGAACCAAGCGACATAGCAGAACTCATAAAAACAATAGGCCCGAGGGTAAAATTTCGCGCCAAAATAAAACAACTTTTGACATCAAAAAGTCCCAATCCTAATAATCAACAGATCGAATCCATTCAGAAGAATATTGGTAAGTAAATCAGCACCAAATGCATAGTATAAGAAGGTTAGATCATTTACATTCATCGGGCAAAAACCCGTTCAGAGTCCACAGTAAAGACGCTAGAAGAACGGTTCCAACGTTGTTCTAGTGTTTTATTACGGTCAAATGCAAGACCGTTGACCCAGTGGGCACATGACGTCGTAACAGCATCGTAATAACGTCAAAACGACGACGCGACGTCGTTTTGACGTTTTTACGTCGTTACGACGTCATGATCTAGCAGGGGTATTTTCTCTGTAAATTTTATGCTCAAGACGCTCTCCAAGCAAATGCAGATCAAATCTTCAAAATGCCTCGATGGACCAATTGTTTGAATAAATAAGGCGATAGAAATATGCATCTGTTAAAGAGCCAAATTAATCCAGTGGCAGACGTTCTCACTCCTTGAGATACACCACATATCCCCTGTTTTGCTACAAATCGATCCAAGCATTTCGCTATGTAAAAATAATAAACTTATGCGGTTGTAGAGAATAACTATCGGGCAAAAACTTGTTCAAAGTACGCAGTTTAGACGCTAGAGCAACGTTTTAAACGTTTTTCTAGTGTCTTACTGCGTACTTTGAACAAGTTTTTGCCCACTGGTGTAGCGTCTTGCTAAGGGTCATCTCTGAGTATATGTTTGCAGAGCAGAGGTTTAATAAACTATCTTGCGTTTCATTGGTTCATACTTGTCAAAGAAGCCAATCATTCATTTCGATTAAACCCTATTTTAGGGACCATCTCTGCTGAATCAATGATCTTCATCATTTCGAGCACATTTATATTCCCATAAGCAGAATAAATATTTTTAGGTGACGCGCCTTCTTTTTCTCCAATTTTAGATTTCTCCATTTTTTTCCGATTTCCTCTAAATTTTTCTCTACAAATTTTCTACTCCATTTTTACAGATAAGATCAACAGAAAATTAAAAGTTATTCTCACTCTTTTTTTATTTGAATTTGAAGAGAACATATATATTTTTGAAAAGATCAACGAAGTGACAACTCTGGCGACGTCATAGCAAAGAATGCTGATATCAGCAAAAACATTAATACCATTTTAAAGAGACCTTGTGCTGGACTATAATTGTGCACAGATTCTTTGATCCAATATTAAAAGTTCAGGAGTTAGATACGGGGGCAAACTGGGTAAGATATTGCTACCAAAACACCCCCGGGTAAAATAAGGTAAGACTTAGGGATCTTAGATCTTCTTGCTAACTCGCCATATTCGGTTTTTACTAACAGTCTAGAACCCAAGCTCTTGGAACAAATTCGAATTTTGGCGCACTTCGCCATGTTATTTAAAATCTAAGGCCTTCTGTCTTATTTCCATACTTTTTCAAAGTTTGATGCTTTGTTTTCAAACCAACAAAAGTCGTTGCCAAAGAAAAAGGCAAAATATATTATATTATATGTCACAATGTAATTGACTTAATCAAAATGGACTAATTTGTGCTCAATTCTCACAAAAAACATAGATTTGAATTACTTTCGTGTACTTTACTAGATTTTCGCATCATGATTTGAATAGAAACACTATAAATATTTGTGATCTAAAATTCCCAAATTTTCCAAGTTAGAAAAAATTTTCGATCAAAGTTTCTCTCGTTGACTTAAACTTTTCAAAGAACAATTTTCGAAGAACAATGTGCTATTTTCCTAAATCGAAAACATAACTGAGAAATTTGGAAGTGCTCTTCTAATGATACATGATGTTTAGTATTTAAAGAATGTATGATGAGGTCATCAAAAAAGTGCTGATGTTAACAAATTAAATAAACATTCCATACTGTTACATACAGTTCCATACACTATCAATTTTCTGACAGGCCAAAAATGAAACCTTATTAGGGTTATTTGAGAAAAAGTTACAGATGATGTCTAAAGAAAATAATGACGTTAGCAAACTGCTTTTTCCCTATAAATGTTTAAAAGGTATTAGAAGATCATTGTGCCAGGTTTTAATAATACTGCTAAGCATCAGGGAATCCACATCAGTTAGTGGTTCTTCCTCCCCTCCGACTGTCAACTAAGTTAACTCACCACTAGCGATACGTGAAAGCATTGCTCTAACTTGCCCCAGGCCAGCATGCGGTCAGTCGATGGCTCCTAATGGGCTGAGTACGC
>JAULBZ010007508.1:0-11449 GCA_032360805.1 Neoturris breviconis | reverse complement strand
ACCCCCCCCCCCCCCCCCCCCCCTACCCCCTTCTGCCATTTTTGATGAGGATATGCTAAAACTTGGCATAATGGTAACCCATTACAAAATAAACATTTTGTTATAAAAGATTTTCTGCTGACATCACCAGTGACACAGGATAGTACTATATTTGTATCGATTTTTCTTTAAAATATTGAAAAATTATCTGATTACTCGAGTTCTAGAAATGATTTTTACAGTCTGTTTTCAGTTTCAGTTACCTAAGTTAGTTCTTTACAACCTAGTTCCCGGGATTTTTGGAAAAATAATTTTTAGTTTGGAAGCATGGCACAAATGCATAATTTTAATTCATAAGAATGACTTACCACCTGCTCAAAACTTGGTTACCATGCCAAAGCAAATTTTCTTTTACATTATTAATTGACTAATAAAAAGTTAGAAATAGTCTGAAAATGTCAGCTTATTTCGCCTAGTAGTTGCATAGTATCGCCAACCCCGTCCCACCCCCTTCCAAGCCAAATAGGGTTAACATTGACATACAAACCTTCATAAGTAATATTTCTGTCTTGCAATAAACCTGAATAATTGAGCAAATCATTGATCTCGTTTATTGGTAAATGATCTAAAGATCTTATGATTGTTTCTCTCATAATTTTACTTTGTATAAAACCAACTCCTTCTCCATCAAAAGCTCGAAATGCTTCCATCGTACTTTCGTGTTCTTCTGTTGGTTTTGACATCTTCTCCATGAGGTTAATAAACTCGGGAAAATCAATTTTTCCATTACCTATAAAGTGTTTGAAATAAGAGTAAATAATCACTGTGGAAGAGTGATTTTTGAGCATTGCTTCAGGCCGCAAAGCCTCAAGCAATACTCAACAAAGATACGGAATTGAAAGTAGCCCACCAAAACAAGTGAAAACCTAAGCACATAAATATGATTTGCATACACACATTATGTGTCAATGTTTGAAATATGTCTATATTAGGAACACCTTTTTCAAGGTAAAATTATGTGAGGTCACTGTGGAGGAGAGTTGTAAAAGTTTATATCCAGGATAAACACCCAAATTTTACATGGCATTAGGACTTCATGTCCTTATAAAGTTGATAAAGATTTAGGTCGAATAAACAATTCTCCACAGAAGATATGAATTGCATACACACACTATACATCATTAAATATCATATAATGTATCTATAAATCTAATCTATAATAGAATTTTACTTATAATATATTTATGTAGCCAAGGATTCCCGTATCTTTGCTTCCTTCATTCATTTTCTTTCTTTACGTTATAATCTGCCGTTTGAGATTTTAGTTTACATTGTGAAAAAGCAAAATAAAATATCAACATTGGGAGAAAGAGAAAGAAAGAAAAAGAAAAAATAGAGCTTAGTATACTAGGCTAATATTTATGTTGTGTTTTGGGACTACTAAATATAAGTACATTACAACATGGTTTCTATTAACAGTGACATTATATACATAATGTTTAATAAAAGGTGGTTATCATCATCTTTTGTTAAAATTAAAGATAATAAATATAACAATGCAACAGAAGAATACATTTCCTTAAATTCATTTGATTTCATTATAAAAAATGTTTTTTACTTCTAATTCCCAATGGGTACATCTAAATATAAATTCATTAACTTAACATCACATTTATAATAAAACTTGTATAGTCCCTAAGTGCTTTCACTAGAAAGCACTTAGGGACTATAAAAGTTTCATTATAAATGTAATGCTCACATGATATTTATTTTAAAATTGAAAAAGGATGCTTTCCAAAATCAAAATGGAGCCTTCAATTCTTGAAATTTTAGAAATCATCATGTGGTCAAGTCTCATAGAAAAATTATTTTTCCAAAAATTAAATCAAAGTCTACAAAATCATAAATTGAACATTTTGATAAATTTGGTCAAAGTCTCATGAAAATCAAAAATATCGATAAAATGTGACTCTGGTCAAGTCCTTATAAACAGAATTCAAAACATTTCTTCTAATTCAGTAAAAATCATAAATTAAAAAGTCTCTACTTTTGAAAAAAATCGTTTTTCGCCGATACTCGGTCCCGAGTCGACAAAATTGAAGAAAAAAATCGTCAGCGGTCTCGTAGCATTGCCTAGAATGCCAAAATCAAATTTCAGGACGGTACCATGCCTTTTCGGTCCATTGGACCGAAAATGCAACCTTTTTTGCCCAAAACTCGGGACCGAGTGGACGAGAAAAATATTTGACGCGTCCTCCTAGAATATCGCCACGAATGCTGGTACCAAATTTCAAGATAGTAGCACTTCGGAACATGGTCTATTAAGAAAAGCGGGACGCCGAGGCCGCCAAAAAGTGATAGCAATAGCCCATCCAAACTTCGTTTGGTGAGTTAAAAATCACTCCTCCTCAGTGATTATTTGTTCTTATTTCGAATACTGCCAGCATCACCAAATTAATTTATTCCCTGCAGGCATACGGCGTCAGATTGAAGGATTTTGATCCGACGTCGTGTGCCCACTGGGTTTTCAGTACAAAGTCAACGATCTACAATACAATCATCGTCATAAATTACGTCAGATTTTGTAAATTTTGACGAATAATTCAAACCACAAGTAAACCATAAACGTGGAAAACGACCACGGGATTTCCCTAGAGATTTATCTTAGGACTTTGGATCATAGGTCTTTGAGAAACCGCTACAAATGTCGTTGATTCTGGTAGCCTACAATTGTAGGAATAAATATAATGGAAAATTTGAAATTCGTGCAAAAATTCCAAATTTCAACATAGACAAAAAGCTAGCAATTTATTGATTAGTAAATTCGAATTTTCGTTTTGTTGATCTTGCTAATCAAAAGTTAAGGCTTTTTGTTAAAGTTGAAACGCAAATTTTTTGTACAAATTTCGCTTTTTGAGAAATATTTATGACAATAATTGTAGCAAAACCAGTGGGCACGCGATGTCTTACAAACGTCAGAAATGCGTCATTTTAATTTTAATTAATTTTTAACTTTTAACAAAAGTAATTGGTGTTTTTTGTACTGTAATTATAAAATATATTTCTACAACAGACCTATTCACAAATACATAAAAACGAGGCGTTGGCTGCTTGAAGTAGAATTTGATGCAATGCAATAACTTCCTTTTTGTAGGCTGCAATTGTAATAACAATATACAAAATAGTGCCCTGTATATCACCCCGGACTAGTATATACGGGTATTTCCGGTGGACAGTATTCGTCAATCTTTCTCGGAATGCAGTCATTGCATTTTTAAAATATATTTACCATCCGCGTCAACTTCATTTACTATTTGCTGTAACTCAGAATCTGTAGGATTACATCCTAAACATCTCATCAATGATTTCAATTCCCTAGTTGTGATGAAACCATTCATATCTCGATCAAACATTTGAAACGCATCTTGATACTCTGATAAAGAAGACATGATAGTTACGTGGTAAATAACTCACATAAGCGTGTTTTTTTATAGAAATTATAAGCGTTATCAACGGAGAAGCGTGTATTTGTAAATTTCACAAGAGAATCGTGCCATATGATCAACGGAGAAGCGTGTTATATCAGAAAATTCACAAAGAAAATCATTTCAACGCAT
Source organism: Neoturris breviconis (assembly GCA_032360805.1). Lineage (NCBI taxonomy): Eukaryota > Metazoa > Cnidaria > Hydrozoa > Anthoathecata > Pandeidae > Neoturris > Neoturris breviconis. The sequence goes on along the minus strand of JAULBZ010007508.1, from coordinate 7,853 downwards.
CATAGATAGTATCAACGGAGAAGTGTTTTATATCCGTGAATTTCAAAAGAATTTAATTTATTTGTAAATAAATATTACGAATTAGTTGACTCAGCACTCTCCTCCATAGATGTTATACATATGTAATTTAATAAGCTGGGAAAGTTAGTATATATAGAAATCTTACGTGGGACAATTTCCACTTCTCAAAATTAAACGATCAACTTCTGATAAAGTGTTCGTATATTAAGACACACAGATGTTAACAGTCTGTTACAAATGTCTTTTCTTCTGCCGTACTCTCTTTACTTTTTTTGTTTTCGTTGAATAGAGTACCCTATGGGCACGTGACGTTTTTTCAACGTAAAAAAGACGTTGTTTTGAAGGTTAAGTCTTTTTTAAGTTGAAAAAATGTCACAAGCTGACGGGGGTCAGTCATTGTCACCATGGGTAACCGACATCGGATCAAGGTCAATGTGATGTTGTTTCAGTGTTGAACATCGAGCTTTGCATCCCACTGTGCAAAAACGTTTTTATAGTTCGCAGTAAAGATGCTAGAACAACGTTGAAAACGTTGTTCTAGCGTCTTTATTGCGAACTTTGAACAACTTTTTGCCCTTACGAACCTTTTATTTGTTCTTCCGTCAACTTCTCCTAAAGATGAATTGAAAAATATTTAATCATTGGGAGTAAATACAACTTCGTTCCCAGGGCTTCTTGCATTTTTAAACACGGAAGAGCGCCTCTCTTCCGTGTTCGAAAAGGCAAGAAGCCCTGGGAACGAGGTTGGAGTAAATACGACTTTTATGACTTGTTATGCAAAAATTGGAAATCAAAATATATACTGTAAAACCCAGAAATTATCGCCTCAAAAATATTCGCCAGGAAAAAATATTCGTTAGGGAAAGTCACCAAGTGAAAATTTTAGTCACTTTTTTTCGACGATTTTTTTCCTGCTAAGACAGTCAAGTCAAAGTGGTTCTTATATATATATAAAATAGTGTACATTTATAAATCGTTTACCCTAACCCAACGTTTAAGAGCGCCTCTTGTTTAAAGGCTCATGTGCCCTTATTCGAATTATTTGCATGCATCCTTAAGTATTACTAAATTCAGTGGACCATTTGCATCCACCAAAATAACATATGTTTAGATCTATACGCAAACTTAGGGTACTTCAATTCCATTGTTGCGCTTGTTTTCATGCTTTCCAGTTAGTTGACATATTATTTTCCCTCCAACTATCTATTTACTGTACGATAAATTACAGTACGATAAATTTTTTTAATGAAACATTTCTGCGGTCGAAAAAGGAAGCATGTGCCCTTTTTACTACAATTTTTACGCCAAAACTTTTAGATTTATTCAGAAAATCCGCTTAACGGCGCAGCGCCCTTAAACGCACATTAGAGCATGACAACAGAGAAACACGATTACAGTATAGTTTGAATGGATGTCGCACACTTAAACATATATCGTAGCCTGTAATACCCACTTTAACCCTTCGTTAGTATGGTGGGGTACCTCCGGAAATTGGTTAATTCATGGGAAGGTATTAGAAGATTCAGGGGGCGAAAAGTCACAAAAGTATGGTGCAGATTTTTAAAGGATGTAAGAAAATAACCCCTGAGTAATAATTTTTGTTATGTTACTTTCACAGCAAAATTTAAAAATTCAAGGGGTCTACACCATATTAATGATGGGTTAATAATTAAGAAGTTTCTTTGACCTATGATTTTGTGGGACGTATATGCACAAAATTACCTTCACGTTTCGAGATACTGCAAGGATATGTAGAGCACGATTTTCTATTTTTATTTTTTAACACAATTTGTCATGCGATATTACCATATTATTTCTAAGAAGAAATTCTATTTGATTGCAAAGAAACACTTTCTGAAAGATTGTGAATATCATTTTAAGTGCGATCCATTTTATGACATAATCAATCTAGTTCCCAGGGCTTCTTTCCGCTTTTTGACGGGAGAAACGGCGCCGTGGAAAGAAGCCCTGGGAATGAGGTTAACATAAAATAACAATTATTTCAATACGCCAAAGAAAAAGAGGCTTTTGGTTTTTTATAAAAAACTTTTAATTTTAATTTGCCTAAATTTACAACTTTTGAAAGAATTGCTTATACGACTAGAAATATTGTGAATTTTCCTGCAATCTCTCAAAAAATATTTGAGACAAAGTGAAATTTGACTAAAAGTTTGGAAAAAAGACGGAATGCCTCAAAATCTGATTAGCAAGTCAAACAGCACGAAAATTCGAATTCGTTCCAAGGGCCTGGGTACTAAGCTGTTAGAAACAATAAAAATTTGTCAAGTTTGCAAAAAGATTAAATCTCTGAGATAAATCTCTTCGGGATTCTCTTGGGTGTTTTAATTAGTTGTGTTTTACTTGTGGTGTATTTGTTTTTGTTAAAAGATTTGTTGGAAATCATAATTTGCCTAGTATTTTATTTAAGTAATTGTAGGTTCGTTTTGATTTTTGATTTTTTTTTTTTTTTTTGTTTGGTAACTTGGGATAATTTTCCCTTAGTAATCAATTTTTTGACATGTGGTAAAAATTATTTTTTCAAAAAAAAAATTCTTTCTTATTTTTGCATTTTTGCTTGAAAAACGTTCTGACAAATTTTGGGAACCAAAACATTTTCCCCCTAAAAAAGCATATTTTGGACCACCTATTTTGGCCTCAATGACGTCATCATAAGTAATAACGTCAACAAAAAATAATTATGCTAAAATGGGAAGTCTCAACATTACGGCATGGTTTCATCAGAACTTATGGAGGGGGCGCAAAAAGCCTGAACAGGGTTGAAAACGTCTCCAGTGTAAATTTGAAAACCCTCTTCAGGATAAATTTGAAAATCGTTTTCAGTGTAAATTTAAAAACCGTCTTCAGTGTGAATTCGAACATCATCTTCAATGTGAACCGACACGATGTAAATTTTCGTTGAATATGGTTCTCTTAAACTAATATTCAATAACAATAAAGTGTTTTATTCGCTCATTATGTCTTATCTATTCTGCTTGACATATTATATTTAAAAAGCATATTAGCAAAAACTTATTCAAAGTCCGCAGTAAAAGACACTAAAACAGCTTCGTTCGACGTTGTTTTAGCGTCTTTACTCTTGACTTTGAAAAGTTTTTTGCCCACTGGATTTAACAGTAATCAGTAATTCTTTTTCATATTTATTTGATAATGATTGTAAAAATATATTAATTATTTGTATCTAACTTTTGATAACGAAACCCTCGTAAATATTAAATATGGCCGTGACAAAAGATTTACAACAAGTATTTGCGATTATAACCAAAAATCAAAATTCCAACTTAAAACTTTATCGCGACGTCATTGTAACGTCATTTTGACGTTGTTCCGACGTCCTGCGCTGGTAGGGTTTAAAGTCGGTTTAAAGAGTGCTTAAAATATGAAGAATTATTTACTGTGAAGGAGGGATATTGATATAAAGCTTGAAGCTATTAAGAAGCTCTGGTAACGACGTTGTGAAGCTATGCTCAATAAATTGCTGCCACACGGTGATTATTTCTTCTAAATGAGTTTCACCCTAAACGAGCTTGCAATTGATTGGTTTCCAATCAATGCAAGATCGTTTAGGGTGAAACTCATTAAGGGGTCCATGTAAAGGTTGCCTAAGTACTGATCAAATACTATTATAAAAAACAAATCTTTCTATTTAGTGTGGTGGTGTACAAAGACAACCAGGGCTTCTTGCTTTTTTGAAATACGGAATTAACGCATGTCCCCGTCTATTGTGCTTGTGTCATCACATTATTTGTAGCCTGGATCTTAGGAAGGTTTAAAGATTGGTTCTCAGGCTATTTATACGTCAATATTTTCTTGTGTAATACACTAATATCCTTTAGGTAGCAACTTCAGGACTTCTTCTATATTGACGGCTTAGAGAAAGAAAAAGCTCTGGAATCAAGGTTGTTCGGATAATCTGGTCATACCAATACCTCAAACTTACATATAGCTAATGTATCATTTTGAGACATGATAAAAAATACGATTAATAGCACATTACTAATTCTTCTTACGATAAAGCTTTAATATTAAAAAAGCCGTAAGATAATTACTACTTTAATTAGTCTCTAATAATTGATATAAATGATGTATCATTCCCCATAAGTAATTTAATTTAATGGTTTGTTGATAATTAAGTTACTACGTGATGTAATTATAGAATATATTCCACAAATATGCCGTAAGTAAATGCAAATCCACAAGGAAATTAAGAGTATTTACATCAAGAGGAAATGAGTGCGCATGGGTGGAACTACTTTTCTTCGGTCGGGGTTAGAGGTTGCAAAACAGCCTAATAGCTCTACTAGGACTTGCGTTTACTGAGTAACCCTAACACTCGGGTTACTGACTAGCTCTAACACTAGGGGTTACTGATTAGCACTAATGCTAGAGGTTACTGATTTGCACTAATGCTAGGGGTTACTGTTTAGCTCTAATATTAGGGTTTGCTGACTATCAAAAACGTCTCCTTGGTAACAACCAATGGGCATAAACTTGCCCAAGGTCAGTAATAAAAACGCTAGAATAACCTCAAACGACGTTGTTCTAGTGTCTTTACTGCGCAATTTGAACAGGTTTATGCCCGTTCTAACATTACGGCAATCCCATCTGCCGATTTTCTTCCAGATTTCTAGATTTAGCCTATAAACGGCAATAACTAGCCCTGAAAATGTTTCAAATTATGGTTATAAAGCACATGTCAAGCTCGTATTTTGCACATGTATTTTGCACACTTTTTAAAAATATATATATGTTCTATGTTTGTTAAAAAGTTAGGCGTTGATGACAAGCTTGGACCATAATCAATAGCAAATGCAACCTCGATCCCAGCGTTTCTTCTCCCGTTCTCACAAATTTAGACGTCAAGAGAGAAGAAGCTCTGGGATCGAGGTTGCAGCAAATGCACTACAATTAAATAAATTTTCAAGTGACATCTATTCAACGTCGAAAAGACGTCGTTTTGGGTACAAGACGTCAAATCAACGTTGAAAAGTAATGACGTCATTTTGACGTTGTTTTTTCAACGTCGATCCAACGCCGTGTGCCTGGAGAGGTGGTTGTAACTCACGATAGCTCGAATAACCGTATTGTTGCAAGTCTCTTGAATCCTTCTCCTTCTTGTTGAACATGACCTTCTCATGTTTTTATAAACGTGCGTTTACAAATTACTTATATAGTTTGTTTTTCCTCGTTTACAGTTTTCTATTTCTATAGGCGATAAAATTTTGGGAAATGTATCTGCCTTTATACATATATAAGTAACACCAAGTATTTGTAAGTAGAAGTTATTGCGAATATTTTGAAAAAGTGACGTAAAATTATTTTTTTTTATTTCAACGTGGTATATTGTGGCAGGTGTATCTTGTTATAGTTAATTTACAATTTATTTCTTTGTTCCGAGTTTTTATATTTTAAAATGCTCTCTGCACTTTGTGTTTCCAATTTGTATATTTATGTTTTTTATCCAACAATCTTTTATCTAGTACTGAATGTTTTTATATTTTTAAAATGTTCTCTGCACTTTGTGTTTCCAATTTGTATATTTATGTTTTCATCCAACAATCTTTTATCTAGTACTGAATATTTATCTATACCGTATTTATTTGAGCAAACATTGCTACTAAAGTAAATTCCCTTTCACAAAATGTCCCTATGAAAAATTTCGTCTCAAATAAATGGCCCCTTAAAAAAATGGAATATTAAATAAATGGCCATGGTGTTTATTCAACCTCGTTTCCAGGTCTTGATGTTCGTCAAGAAGCCCTGGAAACGAGATTAGTGTTTACTCGCATACATTTTTTGTGTATACAACTCAAATATGGTCACGGGACATACAAATCTAAGGGTCTCGTTTTTCTGTTTTCTCATACTTGTTTCATTGCTGGCACGATCAATGTCAAAAAAACGACGTTTTTCGACATTGATAAGACATTGCGTGTCTGGATTTGTACTTATGAGTAAAAACAGGATTTCCTAGCTACTAGCGTATCATCCTAGTTGACCCGTGTACTAATATTTTTCAAAAATTATTTTAACTTTAAGCCGCACTACTCTATTTTTATAATATACAGGACTTTCTCAAAGGTTTGCTCCAATAAAAATTAATTTCTACAGAAGTTAGGAAGTGTGTCCAGGCTCTTGAAATACCTTCGAATATTCGTATCTTTTATTTTGCTAATTAAAATTAAAGGCTTTTTTTATCTAAGTCGAAATTCAATATTTTTTGAACGAATTTCACTTGGCCTCCATATATTTATGTGACTGTTTGAAGCAAGCTCGTCCCCAGCCCCTTTTGTCTTTTTTTTTAATTTTTTTCGGACCTTATAGAAAAGACTCGTCTTTTCTATAAGGTCCGAAAAAAAGAAAAAAAAGTCAAAAGGTGTCGGGGACGAGCTTGTGTTTGAAGCAAACAAATCAAAATAGAATTCAACATACAAATGAAACAAAATCGAGACGTCGGTGAAGATGCGATTACAGACTAAATAGAAGCATAGCCACTCTTAGAATTTTACTTCAGAGTTGGATTTAAAGTTAGAAAAGTTACGCAAATCTTAACTCTAGGAAATAAGATTAAATTTATTATTCTTCAGTCTGTTGTTAAATCAAATATTAGTTATGCAAATCAGATATCGTCTATACTGTAATAATAAACAATATAGCGGATTAAAAAGTGGCTATCGGTTACGTCTCTGCTGGCAGATAAAGTTCGAACAACGTCGCAGCAACGTCAAAACGACGTCCCGATGTTCCGACGTCGTGTACCCACAAGGCTACAATCTCTCACGTAAATGTTTGAGACAAGGTGAAATTTGTGCAAAAATCCCGAATTTCAAATTAGGCAAAAAGACTTAAATTTCGATTAGCAAGACAAACTACACGGAAATTCGCTTTTGTACCGAGAACCTGGGTACTAGGCTGCTAGTAGCAACAAAATTTGTCGAGTTTGTAAAAAGTCTTAAGTCTACAAGACAAATCTCAGAGGACTTCTAGTGGTTATTTTCAGCACTTGCGTTTTGCTTGTGGTGACGTGTGTATTGCTTGCTAAAACTCAAAAATGTCTCATAATTTACGTGAGGGGTTGTAAGTGTATAGCTAGCTACTACACAGTATATATTATTGGGAAGAAAATTTAGGAGGGGCGCTGATAATTTCCCCTAACAACCATTGACAGGTGTTAAAAAAAAATTTGCTTTTAAAAAAAGAATTTTGGAACATAACATATCTGACCTAATTTTTTTTTTGCGCCACCTGTTTTATGAGTAATGACGTCACCAAGAAAATTATTATGCTAAAGTGTTGATCCAACTTTCTGGAAAGTTTCAATTTTTTCAAAATGATCGTAGGAAATGATCTTTTAAGCTTAAAAGCCACTCATTCAAAAGTTACGGAAAAAAATTAGCAGGGGGCTTTTTGCACTTTGTGCCCCCCGGCCTAAATAGGAGGGTGGCTTATTCGAAGGGTGCCACTGTGCAGAAAGAAACAGATGTTAATCCTAAACAATGAATCCTACGAAGTTCTAAATTCTATCTTTGACTAATTCAATACAATAATCCAAGGAAACATTGACGTACTTCCGTATTTCGCCGGTCTTCTATATTTCGAAAAGGCAACAAGCTTGGTTTGGTTCGTATCATCCAAAATGATTATTATTGTAAATGTATTGGAAGCGCTAGATATTTACACTAAATTTTAGTGCGGAGAGGAGATAGAACCGAAATTGAATTAACTCGTTAAATAGATATCAACATTAGTGTTCTCAACAGCAGAAGAAGCTTCTGACGAGAACAGTTTGGAGTATTATAATAGTATTGCAATTG
>JAULBZ010007507.1:0-11451 GCA_032360805.1 Neoturris breviconis | reverse complement strand
TTCAGCTTTTGAAAAGATTTCGTAAAATCAAAAGCATTTCGCGAAATAAAAATTATTTCGTAAATTACAGTAAGCCAGAATAAACCCACACTGACATTTAAAACAAGGGAGCATCGACCAAAGAAATAAAAATTTTTAACCGCTTTTCAGAAATTTCAGTAAGTTTCAGAAATACTAGCAAGTATGGTACTCAAAAACACTCCTCCACAGATGATGTCCGGCTGTTATTGAGGCTTGTACACTAGCAACAAACAATCATTTCCAAATGATCTATGTCAGCAGTTAAAATAAGAGGATCATCAGATTGTAGATATTGATCAAATTAAGCCTATATTGTAACTTCACTGCAGTATTCAAGCTAAGAGCAAATAATCACTATGGAGGAGGGATTTTTAAGTATTGCTTCAGCAAAGGGGTCAAAGTAAGAACAAATAATCACTATGGAGGAGGAATTTTTTAGTATTGTTTCAGGCTTTTTAGCCTGAAGCAATGCTCAAAAAGCACTTCTTTACAGTGATTATTTTTCCTTATTTCGAACACTGTTCAGGTTAAAAAGCCTGAAGTATTACTCAAGCATCACTCAGTGAAAGTATTTACTCAGTACTCTGCAAAAACTTAAAATTTAAAATTTACTCCACAATGGTCGAAATATAATAATAATAATATAAATAATCTCTGTGGAGGAGTGATTTTTATGCATAGCTTCAGACTTGTGGCTTGGAGCTATACTCAAAAACCACTCTACAAATAATTACTTCCAGGTATATGGCAAATAAATTTAAACTCGGTGGTCTAGCTGATATTGATGATGGAGATGAAAGTGACGATCCTCTGGCAGATGAGCCATGGTTAGGAAATGGGATGAGCAATGGATTTACTGACGACGATGATGATTTTATGTTTCCAACAATAATTCTAAATTCAAAGGAAGATATAAGTTATGGACCGCCTCGGTCTCATGCTAAAGTCATTAAAAAATATCTAGTTGGAAAAATTCTTGGTGAAGGATCATATGGCAAAGTGAAAGAAGCACTTGATATTCATACGCTACATAGGCGGGCTATAAAGATATTGAAGAAGCGTAAGCTACGTAGAATTCCACATGGTGAAGAAAATGTGAAAAGAGAAATCTGGATGTTGAAGCGTATGAACCATAAAAATGTAATTGAACTTGTTGATGTTATTTTCAATAGTGAGAAAGAAAAAATTTATATTGTAATGGAATACTGTGTGTGCGCCATGCACGAAATGTTGAAACATGCGCCACGAAATAAATACCCAGAGTGGCAAGCTCATTATTATTTTTCACAACTCATTACTGGTTTAGATTATTTGCACAGTGTTGGTATTGTCCATAAAGATTTGAAACCGTCAAATCTCCTTCTTACGACCGATAATACATTGAAGATTTCTGATTTCGGTGTTGCAGAACAACTCGATCCATTTGCACCAGATGATTCCTGTATTACCAGTCAAGGTTCACCAGCATTTCAGCCACCAGAAGTTGCAAATGGTGTTGATATATTCTCCGGTTTTAAACTTGATATATGGGCAACAGGTGTTACTCTTTTTAATATAATGACCGGTGAATATCCATATGAAGGAGATACTATTTACAAATTATTTGAAAATATTGGTAAAGGAGTGTTAGTACTACCATCTGAACTCGACACTAATTTAAAGAGTTTGTTAAGTGGTTTATTACATTCAAACTATCAGGAACGGTTTACCGTAACACAAATTAGAGAGCATGTTTGGTTTCGTAAAAAATATTATGAGCTGGAACCTGGTGTACCTTTTCCTGTCGCAGAAAATGATGATACTTCAGAAATTAATGTATTCCAAATACCATACTTAGAAATGTTAAATAATGATAAGGTCGTTGTAGTAGAAGATGATTTGAGAATTTCAAGAAGTTGCAGTACTGATCAAGTTCCAATGAAATTTCTTGAAAATAGTAACCATGTTTTAGTGAAGCAAGCATCTGATGCTACGGAAGTAGATGTAGTAAATAAGGAGATTGAACCGAAGAAGAATATGAAGGCTCGTAAGTACACTCCTAGTAGTTGTAAACATCAGTAAAAATATCGCTCTTCTCCACAGTGATTGTTCTTATTTTGAACAAGCTCATTTGAGTAATCAGAGAGGGTCTACAGTGATTTTAGGAACTATTTTTAAATTTATTTCTCAAGGAAAGTGTGCTGAATCAACGATCTTGCAATTGATTGGTTTCTTCGGTACAAAGAAACCAATCAATGGCAAGCTCGTTGAACTAACACTCTTCATCATAGATTAATTTTTCTCAAATATATGGATTTTGACTTCTTGATTTTGGCTGCTAAAATACCTGCTTTTTGAAACGAATTTTGGAGATGGCAGGCTCCTTATGTGTCCGTACCATACATGTGTTTTGCAAGGGGCTATAAAATTCTGAATTTGCTCACTCTTTACACATCAATGCCATTAAGCCATTATGCCATTATGGCTTTGTAAATACAAACAGTGTGAAGAAACTTAGCAATGGTCAAAATATTGGTAAATAATCACTATGGAGGAGGGATTTTCAAGCATACAGTAGCTTTGTACCCTGAAGCTACAGTATGCTCAAGAATAACTCCTCCACTGTGATTATTTGCTCTTATTTCAACCACTGTTTTGTTAGCATCCAACACACTTCTACATAGATCCTATGCATCGGGCGTTAAAATAACTGTTGGCTATGGAGGAGAGATTTATCAGTATATTATCAGCCTAAAAATATTCTCCAGCAGTTACTTTACCCCTGATACACACTTTGCTTTAAAGAAGAAGTTTTCGTGAGAAGAAAATTTGGCGAATTTTGGGCATTTTCGCGAAATTAAATTCTTGCAAAAAATTAATTTCTGAAATTTAAATTTTTCCGTTTTTCTGTTACTCTCCGAAGGGTACTTGCAGGGCTGGGGGCTAAATGCCTGTTTAGAGATTTTTAAGGCATATTTTTGATATTCAAAATCACTTTTTCTCATTGAAAAATAAAGTTATTCCATGTTCAGATTATATTTTTGTGCATAGCTATGCATGACAAACACTTTTATACACCCACCAAGCTTATTTTGCAAATTAATTTCCCCGCACCACTCCCTTCAAACAATTATACCCCCTGCAATTACGCTTCGAAGAGTACGCATTTTTTTGAAAATAACTCAGCTGTTGCTAAGGGTTAAGGCTGACGTTAATTCGCAATATAATTCTTGCGAAACCCTGTTTTTGCGAAATCAAATTCTCACGAGCATTTCTTCCTTTAAAGTATATTTCCACCACATAATGTTCTGACTTGATAATATCAATGTTCAATTGTATATGTTTTAGTTTTTGTCAACAATGATATTTTTTAATGTTTTGATTTAGTTATTATAAAGGGGTTCAAATCAACTGGATATATATATCGAATATATTCCTCCAGGTGATTTCCAACAGTTATTTCCAGGCTTGTCATCGGATCGGTGTTCATTCTCATGGATGCCTCTTGGTGTCAATTTGGAATTTAATTTTTTTCTCTTGTGCTACAAAAATATTATAAGCAAGTACACTGTAGCTTGAAGATATGCTCAAAAATCATTCACAGTGATAATTTGTTCTTATTTGGGACTATTTCTTCACCATGCCTCAAAATAAATTTTGGATGTCACCTGTGGAGAAGTGTAATTTGTGTACTCCTTTCAACTCCTGCTCTGTTGATTTGAACCCATTAATTTTTATCAGTGCACAACCACTGTGAAGGAGTGGCTTGTGAGTATAGCTTCTGACTTTATAACCTAAATCTGACACAAAAGCACTCCTTTCAGAGATTATTTGCTTTTATTTTGAACACTGTATGTTTATATGCTACAAGCATTTTATGATTTTATATGGTATTCATTATTTTTTTCAGACATGTTTTTTCGTTACACCGTGGTTTATATATTGTTTTAATTTTGCTATAGCAATCCTTGAATTAACTCAATAGGTGCCAACATTCTTGGGAAGAAATATATTTCAAATACAAACTTGTGATAATTGCACTGATCAAAATAAGAGTTATTGCGGAGAAGTGATGTGAGCATAGTTTCAGACTTTGTAGCCTGAATACTGTGCTCAAAAATTATTCACTCTTATTTTGACCACTCAATTCTTATGTATGATTATATGTCAGTGCTCAACTTGAGATCAAATAACCACTTAGCCTGGTACTGAAAATCATTTGTTTGAGGTGATTATTTGATAATTGTTTTGACTGTCGTTGATTCTCATCACTCATCCCAGACTATAAAAACTAATTTTCCAAATAAATATTGTTTCTTTGGTGTGACCCTATCGATCTTTACAAATTGACCTTTTTGCTATTTTTTTTTTTTTTTGATTTTGAATCAAAAAGTTAATTTTTATTTTGATTGAGTTTTATTTTAATTTGATTATGCAGGGCTTGAAATAACTGTCGGTCATCACTGTGAAGGATAGATTTTTCAGAATATTTTCAGCCAATTTGGCTGAAAATATTCTGAAAAATCTCTCCTCCACAGTGATAACAGGCAGCTATTTTAAGCCCTGTTATGTAACTTGTACCAAATGGATAAAATGAAATAATTTCAAAATCCTATTGGGAATTTCTTCTTTTAAGCACTAAGAGTGTTTAAGTGAGGATGAACCCAGTGGTCGAAATAAGAGTAAATAATCACTGTGGAGGATGAATTTGAACCTATGCTCAAAAATCCCTCCCCCACATTATTTATTTTATCTTATTTTGACTAATGGAATTGGACCGTAGAGCAGTAGAGTAAAACAATATCCCAAGCCTGAACATGACTGATATCACACGTGGAAGAGTGTTTTTGAGTATGGATTTCAGTTACGAATCTATACTCACAAAACACTCTTCCACAGGTGATGTCTGACAGTTATTTGAGAGGCTTGAGATTGATACAGTAGGGTAATTTAGGAAATTTTTAAGTTCCTATATGTCATATTTAATTTTTTTTAATATTCAATGAAATTTCTTTTCTTTTGTGTTTATCAAAAGGTTTGATTTTAACGTTTCAAAGTAACTACAAAGCTTAACTGGTCGAAATAAGAGTGGATTTTTGAGCATAACTTCAGCCTTTGTACCTTAAAGCTATGCTCAAAAACCGCTCATCCACATGGATTATTTCGACTACGGCATAGTGCACCCTCCCACACTGTGCCAATTACAATCATAATAAGCTCCTCCATAGCACTTTTATGTAGTTATTACTCCTGTAGTTTATATAGTTGTTTTACATATGTGTGTGTTAAAAAACATATTTATAATTTTGAAAATTTTGTTTGTTTCAATGGACAATCAAATTTATGGAAACATTCCTAAGCTATTAGGTGTAACTGCCTGATATCAAATATGGAGGAGTGCTTTTTTAGCATAGTTTTTAACTTTGAAGCTAAAAACTACCTAAAAACACTCCTCCATAGGTGATGTGGGCAGTTATGTTCAGGTTTAATTTTTCATGTTCAATATAAGAAAAAATAACCACTGTGGAGGAATAATTTGGAACATATCTACAAGCTGATTAGCTTGAAAAGCCTCTATGATGATTATTTTGCTCTTATTTTGCTCGCTTATCTTTAAATGCCACAAGTCCCATCAGATTTTAAATGTAATGCTCAGCACATTTATGTACAATTTTGCAGACCAAAAGTAATATAGAGAACCATGTCACATGCGTAGACAGATCTAATAAAGTGAAAGCCCATTATCATAGTGTTAAAGCCAACCCCATTTTCTAAGTTGGTATTATATACATATAAGAGTGTGTAGTGTGTAGTGTAATTTAGGTCTCTGCCTTTTTAAAAACCTATATTATGTATACCATGTATACCTCAATTAAGCACCCATGTGCATATTTTATTATAAAGGTGAGTGGCATATCTAGTACTTATTTAATTTTAGATTTTCTATTGTAGGTTCTTAATCATAGCATTATACTGTATATTCGAACTAAATGAGTAGTGAAATTGCGTAAATAGCAAAGCAGTGGCTGAAATAAGAGTAAATAACCACAGTAGAGGAGATTTTTTAACATAGCTTCAGGCTATAAAACCGGAAGCTATGTTCAAAAATCACTCCTCCACAGTGATTATTCACTCTTATTTTAACCACCGTCGCTCCTACACATGCTATATTGCTTTATTCTAACTCTTGGCAACTTTCTTTAAGCCTTTTAACTCAAATGTTAGATTAAATGTAGTTGTGACAGCAGCCTGTACCATTTAATCTTGATTGCAGTGTTCGAAATAAGAGCAAATAATAACTATGGAAAAGTTATAAAGCCTGAATCTACTCTAAGAGCGCAAACTTTCGCGGGCACAAACTTTTGCGAGTTTCGCGAATTTTGGGTCTTTTCGCAAAAGTTTATGGTTTTGGAAATTCTGAAAAGCCTTATTCGCGAAAGTTTATGCTCGCAAAATATTTCACATTCCTTTATTCACGAAAGTTTATGCCCTAAATTTTCAAGATTTTATATATAAAATTATAAAATATATAGTATATGCTATCTTTTCCCACTTGTAAAAGTTTATGTGCGCGAATTTTTTTATATTCCTTCATTCGCAAAAGTTTATGCATCGCAAATTGCATTATTTTTTTTCATTCGCGAAGGTAAAATCCAAAAATTTCGGAAATTTTTTATCTCGCGAAAGTTTGTGCCCGCGAAAGTTTGTGCTCTTAAAGTTAAAGCTAGTTAAAGCTTATAAAATATATTTTTATGCTGGATAAGAATTGGGTACATACATTATGCATACATCATAGCATTATGATAAACTAAATAATATAATTTACTTTAACTGATAAAATATATTATTGTGCTGTCAAAAATAAAGATAACTAGACGTTGAAACAATACGATAGAAAAATATTATTTCTTTGAATGAATATCATTATTTTATTAAAAAAAATCTCCCTCTGTTGAATTGTGTATTGCCATTATATTTTTAATTAGCATTGAGAGTAATTAGTGTTATAAAAACCAACTCATGATAGTAATTAATGCTTTACGACCCTAAAGTGAATAACATTAATATTTACTGTAGCTTGAAGCAATGCTCAAAAACCACTCCTCCACAATGTAAATGAATTGCATGCACAAATTATACATCATAGCATTATGTACACATCAAATAAAATAGAGAATATGCCTACTTTAAGAGAAGAAACTTTTGCGGTAAGAAACTTTCGCGGTATGAAAAACACCGCAAAATTTTTGGAATTAACTTTCGCGATTAGCTGCTCAGTGTAAATTTTGCGGTAATAAACTTTCTCGGATTCGAGAATTTGATATATTTTGCGGGAATAAACTTTCGCGGTGTGCAATTTTTATGATAAAAAATTCAATCGATTCGAAAAAAGTTAATTTAATATTATCTTCTTTTTAACCTAATAATTTTTTAGATATAATAAATGTTTATAATGGAGGAAATTAGGAGAAACTAGGAAAGGATAGAAATCTTGCTTTGAAACATATTTTCAAATCTTAACAATAAATCAAAATTCTACTTGCTTATAAATATGTATTATCATTAACAGTTATTTCAAAATTGAAGAAGGAATCTACCCAAAATCAAAATGCAGACTTCAATTCTTGAAATTTTAAATTGTTTAAATAAAAAATGTCACTAATCATCTCAAACAAAATATAAAATGGCTGCCAAAAAGATTTATGGTCAAAGTCTCCTACAAAAGTTAATTTTCAAATATTTGTCAAGTCCAAATATGATTCTGGTCAAATCCTTATAAAGTAAATTGGACCAAAAATGCAATTGGAACCCTTTTTGCCCAAAACTCGGGATCAAGTTGACAAAATTGAGCCCTTCTAGAATATTGCCATGAATGCTGGTACCGAATTTCAAAATGCTTGCACTTTAGGCACATGGTCTTATAAGAAAAGCGGAACGCCACCGCAAAGTGATAGCAAAACATACATACCTATCATTAATCTAACAGTTTCTGGATTAAACGCAGTCCATGATCCTACAAAAAAATAGAGAAATAAATAGTAGCAAATTTTGCATTTCATTTTGGTTCGCCGTACATTCATGCTACGGACATTTAATTAGTATATACAGTATATTGGATAAGTTTGTATCACTTTTCAGCTACCTTTATATATAATAAATGATTATCTTAAGAGAAGTAATTTTTGCGGAAAGTAATTTTCGCGAATTCGCGAAATTTCGCGAAGTTTAGTGCTAATTTGGGAAAAATTCTTCTCGTGAAATGTCCAAAGGTTAGCTATTCGCAAAAATTAATTCTCACGAAAAAATTTACACAAGAATCTGATGACGAAGAATGGGTAGGAGAGGAAGACTTCCAGTAGAACGCCTTCAACCAGGTTGAAAAAGAGGTCAACGAGGATGATTATTAGGGCAAAATGTATGGCTATAATCATAAGATATTCAGATGTCGATGCAATGATAATGTTTCCTTCATTTCTAAAATCCCCCTAAAAAGTTGAATTCTCTCATTCGCGAAAATTAATTCCTGCGAAAAATTTCTAAACACTTGTTTCGCAAAAATTTCTTTACGCAAATTGAAAAAATAAATCTGCAAAAAAAATTCGCGAAAATTACTTCCCTTAAAAGGTATGTTTATATTTGTTTACAAAATCAGATAAAATTTTATTAAATTAGTTACCCTACCTAACCCGGGCTTTTTTGAAAACCCCACACCTGGGATACCTCCCTCCTGATTGATGTAAACAACAGACTAATATCACTAACATAATTATACTAACATCAGCATTTTTTCGGTAGGGTGTAGGCGAAAGATTTATTTTTCAATATTTTTAACATATTTCTCTAAATTGTACCCTCGCATTAATTCTCAAAAACATTTCTTTACATTTTTGCTGACATCAGCACTTTTTGTGCAGCCTTACCTTACTTTTTTTATTCCATTTTTTATCAACATAATACACAAATTTTATTTTTAAAAATTATATTGAAAATGACCCGGTAAATTTGTGACAAAATTCATAACATTTCGTATGATTTGGGACAGTACTTTATGAGATATGATGGTGAAATATAGCTGCGGTCCTACTAGCTCTCCCCTCTCTAAGGTAGGGTTAAGATAGAGTTAAAGATAAATACCATTTGACAGGGCCTGCTGCAACTCTACAGATGATATTGAACCACTGCGATCTTTATCGACACTATAAAATCAAAGGTACAGTATTGAAAGTAGATCACCAAACCAAGTGAAAATTAAACCTAAGCACATAAAATAGGATTTACATACACACATTATACAGTGTTTGAAATATGTTTTTATTAAAATAGCAAATGTTTAGGTCAAATAAAAAATTGGAACACCTTTTATGAGGTAAAATTATGTCAGGTCACTTACATGGCATTATTATTTTGTGTCCTTATTAAGTTGATAAAGTTTCAGGTCATATATATAAATAATTGGAACAAGGTAAAAATATATTAAATCACTGTGGAGAAGAGTAGTGAAAATCCATATCATAGCCAGAAGCAATGCTCAAAAATCGCTCCTCCACAGTGGATATGAATTGCATAAACACATTATACATCATAGCATTATGTAAAATTAAAATAGAGAATACACCTATGTTATAGTATTAATTGTGCTTTTAAAGACTTGGTATATCAAGTATATTGTATAATACACATTGGCTACTCAAACTATTACAGTATGTGTAGCAAAGGATTTGCTTTGATCATACATATTGTTGTATGTATGTATATATCTCTTCTATGTTAAAAATGTAACTAAAGCTAAAATATTTACGACGTTTCGATGCTTATAGCATCTTAATCATGTATATAATGTGTAACAAAATGTGTAAAATAAATTTTGTATAAGTACAAGATAAAATTATAGCTTTATACAACTCAATCGGGAATATTTTGGAATTTCCTGTGATGGCTTGAAAAAACGTTTATGCAGCTATAATCCGGCCGCATGCAATAATTGTTACTTTCCGTCGTCTTTTGCATCATTTTTATGAATATATAAGCGTACAATAATACAAGTTATTTATATTCGTTACAAATATACTTTTCCCGACGAAAATCGGTATTTATTTGCCAAAATAAGAGATCATGTCCATTCAACGGTACTATCGATACTTCTGTATTACCGATGAAGCTTCGGTACCTCTGTTTGGTACAAATTTTTATTATAATCTGTGCTGAAATGTACAGCTGTTTGAGGACGAAAACCTATAGAATTTAAAGACGAAGAAACACAAAAACGTCATCATTACTTTACCTTCAGTACTATCTAACATTCTTACATGTTCTGCTGTATAATTTGAGATTAAGATTATTTGTTAGAATAAGGGATCATGTCCATTCAACGGTACTATTGATACTTCTGTACTACCGATGAAGTGTATATACTGAATAATGAAAAATGTTTTTATTGATTTTATACAGATTATACAGCTCCGACGCTAACGGGAGGTGGGTCGAGAAGTTAGCATCGGAACAACACAACAACAAAAAAAAACACTAGAAATTTTGCTCTAAAACTCGAACGGTGCGTACCGAAACTTATGTTTTTATCGTTTTCCTAATAAAAGAACTCTTTACCTACAAAACGGCAGCAATATATTGAAACATGGACATATTTCAGCAATTTAGAACGGTCAATGAACATTCCAGGTCAGAAAACCTATTCTCAACATAAAACCTATTTTCGACACATGGTTTTCTCTGCAACGACAAAGCAAGTTTGTTCGATAAAAACAAATATGGCTGCGGTGAAATCAATAACGATATATTAAGCAACGATTTTTTAGCATTTTTTGATTTTCGAAACAATATATC
Organism: Neoturris breviconis; assembly: GCA_032360805.1. Classification (NCBI taxonomy): domain Eukaryota; kingdom Metazoa; phylum Cnidaria; class Hydrozoa; order Anthoathecata; family Pandeidae; genus Neoturris; species Neoturris breviconis. The sequence continues at coordinate 609 of JAULBZ010007507.1, read as the reverse complement.
CATTGTTCCATGTTATTCGGGCACGGTCACACTGATATGTTGAGAATAGGTTTTGAAGTGTGTTCTCTTCTCGTTCAAATTTCTTTGGGAGGTGTGACCAAGATATAAAATAAACTTTATAACTTGAAAGGACATAGAAAATCCTTTTCAACGATGCCAGGACGGTAGCGAAGCTATATTTTCCACTAAAAAAGATATCCTTCGCTACTTTTTGGGTGTTTTTTTAAAAATATCCAGATTTACCGTTCCAAATTTTACTGCCACACTGTATTACTGATCCTATTTCTTATCTAATTTAGCTTTGCAAGTAGATGTTTTTAGCTATATGATATATAATGGACACATATAGGATATATTTGAAACCATACCGGTATGCAATCCATGTGTTTTATAAGTAAACCAAACTTTTTCAGCAAGCAAATATCTTTTACCTGTCGAGAATAGGTACGGGTCGACACGAGAATAGGTGCTCTTAGGGACCGTCGACAATTAGGTTTCGTCCCGCTTAGCGGCCAATTGGCCGCTAGGGGGGGAGGGGGTATTGCCTGGTGGCCGTTAATCCGTGACGAAAACTTTGTTAAATCGCTAAAAACATTTTCGCGTAGCTTC
>JAULBZ010007506.1:0-11452 GCA_032360805.1 Neoturris breviconis | reverse complement strand
TTTTCCTCACTGATGTTTGTATTTGTTGATATTTTTAATTTCTGGTAATGTATCACTCTAGAAGAAATAGTTACTGTTAAGGCCGTTTTCCATTCGAAGATCTTTACTGCTCGGGCGGGAAAATCCATCTCGGAATTTGTTTTGAGCATGCGTATTTGTGAAAAAATCTCGATTTATTCACAAATACGCATGCTTGAAATAAATTCCGCGCGAGATTTTCACGCCCGAGCTGTAAAACCCTCCTAATGGAAAACGGCTTTTAATTAATGATACGTGAGCATAACTTTAAGCTATATGTCGTGTGCCCATTGGAATGATATAAAATTTAAAAACCACTCCTCCACAATGATTATTTGTCTCTTACTTTTAGCCTATAGATGAAAGCCAAAAATTTTCTCTGATGATTGATGACCTCTTATGATATATATTATCAAACCTGAAAAGAAATCGTGGAGGAGTGTTTTTATTATAGTTTCCTGCGGAACAGCTTATTTATAACTTAAACAAATATATTTACTGAAATAAAAGTGACAAGATGGAGGGTGTTGTATGAAGAGCTTGATGATGGACCAATGTAAAATCGATGGACCATCAAAGTACAAGCTTGTTACTGCATGTTTGAACTAAGAGCAGATAATCACGGTGAAGTAATTTCATGCTTTGTAGCATCCATATAATTATTTGCTTCTAAAACTCTCCTTTAGAAATTATCCTGATCCAGCAATTACTGTACAGTACGAAGCACATTTAACTTCTACATTTGTTCCAATGATGGAATCACAGTGTGGAACACGGTAACATTCTTTTCAATATTTCGATTTACACTAAAAAAAAATATAACGCACTCTGGTTGAAAACGTTGTTCTCGCGTCTCTGCTGCGGACTTTGAACAAGTTTTAGGTTACTAGGAAGGACTATCCAAGCGATCACTTCTCCACAGTGACTACATTTTTGCCTAAAAAACTTCCTCTTTATTAATTAATGAGTATGTAGTTACTATAGTTAAACCTAGTTACATACTACAAGGAGGTATTCATTTATATTTATATATAATAGAAGTGTACTATCTTATCGAGCACTATCAAATTTGAAAGTTGAAACTTTTACTATGCGTTTTTGGTATATCTCAAGTTTAAATTATGGCTGTTGCAGATAACATGTAGAGGAGTGACTTTTTAACTGTACTCCAAGCCCTCCTCCACAGTGATCGTTTGATCTCATTTAAAGCGATGTTCTTTTATTTGTTATTTTTAGTACAAATACTGTAATATTGGTTGATAACGACAACAAAGTGACGTTTGTAGAAAGGACACAGACGGAAGTTTATCAAAAGCCTGAAAAATGGTTACGCAATACCTACGAATTTACCATTGACTCATTATCCCATATGTAAAGGTTGATTTCCAGATGACGTCGCTTTCAACTAATGTAATGGCTTCATTTAGTATTTCCGCGAACAATTTCACTTAGTGGAGAACCGTAGTTTCAGTTTTAAAGTTATACAATTATATTGGACAAACTTTGACCTTTCTCAATACCTAATGTCAAACCGTTTCAACATGTAGGTGTAAATTCTGCCACAGCAATCTGGGTGTTACGCCCTTAACATAAAGCTAGAGTAAGTTGTTTCGAATCTTGAATGATGACTTAATGCATTTTTTGCAAGGTTTTTTTTACACAAACTCAAACTTTTTGATGACGTCCTCATTTGAATATATAACCTGAAAAAAAAAACTCACACAGAACTCATGATGTCCTGTACTATCAAAGTGTTATGTGTCAATACAGCCACGAATTTACGTTTGACGAGGTACAAATATTTGATGGAAAATTTTGTCTAGCTAATAATCCTTTTCTCTGAATGGACCGACACGACTTGGACATATCATTAAAATTTTAAAAACTTTTAAAATTTTATGTTTAAAATGTCACAATTTAGGCCGTTACGCCAACAATTGTACCAATCTTCCATCAGGTGAGGCATCTCAGACAGGTCAGACTTTTAGTAATTCCGCAGGCAGTGTCAGCAACTACTCACCCACCAACAACCAATTCAGTAGCAGTAGTCTCGCCACTCACCCAGGAGCAGTGGATTCCAGGCTCGAAATACACCAACAATCTTGTACAAAACTGTTGACACAGACACGGTCAGGTCTCTAGTCTCATGGCTAAGATCGACATCAAGCATGCCTTTATGTTCTGCTGTAGATATTTTTGTGCGACTACTCTTCTGTTTTTACACTTTTTTTTAAAGGGAGGGGGGACACTGGACGGAGGTTTTCGTGTGGGTGCCGACGGAGGACGTTCCGTGCGATGGAGTGTCTGCTGTTGGCTTTCACGTGGAATTTCGCGCCTAGTGGAAATCTGTCTTTATTTTTATTTTTAATTGTTTTAATTTATTGACTAATTTATTATTAATTATTATTAATTTATTTTAAACTCTTTTATTAACTACATTTTACAGGACACCGCTGATAACAGTATTTTCATGTGTACAAATGTTTATAACTGATAATAATATGCCAATACTCGCTTGCCATTTGGCAGCTCTTCTCCCGGCATTTTTAATCGTTTTGCTGACATATTGACCTGCATCATCATGCGGTGTCAAATATGACCTTCATTACCTGACTTTGTTATCGCAGCTCCCACAAGATCCAATCTATGCGCTTCTTAAATTAAATCAATTAAACAGATATTTGCACATCTAGGGGTTCCCATTGCCGAAGACAAACTAGAGGCACCCGCCACCACCACCACTTATCTTGGTATTGAGATTGATCCAAATGAAGGTTTGGTTCGGCTGCCACTGGACAAACTCATAATGTTATGACAGCTTCTGACAAAATGGTGATGCAAACGACTTTGTACGAAAAAGCAACTCACATTGGTCATTGGCAAATTGTTCTTCGCTTCCAAGGTCTTTTGTTCTTGGGACTTGTCCAAAAGGATTTCTAGCCTAAAGTATTATATTCGTCTCGAGTAAGACACCCTGGACATCCTATGGTGGCATAAATTTATTGATTCATTAATGGTACTTCTTACTTTTAGGAATCCTTCATTACCTTGGATGAGTCCATTCTCTTCAGAGATGCCTTGCACATCCTTGGTATGAGTGGACTCTTTCACACTCATTGGTCACTGTGTCTTGGCCTCCATTCTTTTGTGAGCACTCAATTAATTTGATTGTTTTTGTTACTTATGCAGTTCAGTGCTGGGATCATATCTAGGAGAATAAGCAAATATTGATGTGCACATACAACGAAGTCACTTGCAAGATTTGAGACCAGATCTATCAAGAACGCAGATTTGTTGTTTTTTAGTACTGCACGTTTCAACTGCTTTTAAACGATCATTTATCTCGTTTGCAGGTTCAGGGGTTCTGACGGAAAGCACCACAAATGGACCCCGCGCCACTTTGCCGGAGTATTTGAGCCTTACGGCTTCAAATATAATCAACAACACTTTAGCGCTTTCCACGCAAATATACTACCGCTCAGCAGTCACAGATTATAGCTAATTTTGTCTTCATGCTGGTTTCACAGCTTTCCCAGTGCAAGAAGAGATATAGGCATTACATTGCTCTCGCCTAGATAACAGAATGACAGCTTCTACCATCAGTATACATCTGGCTGGAATCAGATATCATAACATCATCAACGAGTATGAATTAAACCGGACACAGGAAAACAAAGTCTCCAAACCACTTAGTGCCCCCTTCACTTTATATAATGAACACACCCTCCAAACAACCAGGACCCGTTCCTCTTTATCTATACTCAAATGGTTTCCACTTGACTCGATCCAGGAGAGCTAAGTTTCTGACCAGACACTTAAACAATATCGATATCAACACACACTTCTTCCGTATTAGTAGAGCAATTGCGTTACAGGAGTTACTGATGTCAAAAATTTAAATCATTGCTAGATTGCGCCTCGATTGCTTCACCAGATGTGTGCATTTTACCACAAATGGTTCAAACCTATGCAGTTTCCATGTATGATGCTTTATTATGCATTCCTTATTGGAACCCTGTACTCGGCACCACTCGCTGAGGGTGAAGTTTATTGGCCTTTATTTACGCATTTTATAGGACTTTTGTAGTTCCTTTTTGCCTGTAATTTTCTTTTTCTATTTAGAATTTTATTACGAACGAAATATCAGCATCTTTCTACAAGAAGTTATCTATCTGCTACATTTACATTTTCACAAGATATTTATGTGTGATTTAAATTAAGTAAACGACTTGTTATGCGTTCGTGGTGCTCCCCGAACTCTTGAATACGATAGGATTCTATCGGATCGCAGAAGTTGCATTACCTCCACCGTCACTACTTAGCTGATGTCAAAGTTTCTTTCTAGGAGAGGCTTATTAAATACACCTATTTTTAAGGGAGCGCCTATTTATGAAATGCATGTCTTAGTTGGAGGAAACTTATCGCAGAATTTCTGTCTATGGTGGGGGGTCTTTTTCGAGGGAGGCAATTATCTCAGAATAACCGCTTATTCAAGGAAATATCGTATTTACTATCCTCATACTTTCTGTTAACAAGAAGTCCAGCTTTCACACTAATGGCACAGTCGCAGACGCAAGGTAAACATGCGTAATGCAATATTCTTAACTGGCGCAGCCAGATTGAGAATATCGACATCTTTTCTATATTTTTATGCGTTTGCTTCATTCTGAAAGTGCTTGCTTCGTGTGATGGTGGTCGTATTTACCCTTGCACTTACGTCTAAATGTTCCCTATCGTCTGCTTCTGCGACTGCCGCAGGTGTAGTGAAACAGGTTTAACTGTCAATATATGGGAGCCACCTACAAGAACCATGTCTGTATATAGGAATCCACATTCCTAACAAATTATATAACAAATACACTCTCAAGTTATTTAGTGTCAACTTCATCTTCTTTTGTTTCAAAAATATTATATTGTTGTTAACTTCGCTTCTCTGCGGGCACACAATTGACCAAACAATATAAGAACGTCCTGCATGTTTAACCCTATTTTACATGGAAACTGGAAAGTTTCTTTTGTTTCAATATGCTATAAGAGATGCACGTGAGATTTTTAGAGGTTTTCTTGATTGTTTTCAATGCAATTTAGAAACCAAATCTACAACAAATTTCACGGTACAAATATCAAAGTTTTGCATAATAATAATACAGCAAGAATATAAATGTACCCCCGATTACCATATTTTCACGAATAAGAACCAACTCTAAAATAAGCGTTCCCACTCTGTTTCAACTTTAACCTTTAAATTTATGGTTAATTTATGGTTATGGTATATGACATGATTATGGTATTATGATATGGCTATGTTTTCGATTGTGGGTTAATAGTGTGTTACTTGGTCATTTGACTATCTGTGTCACCTTGAGAAATTTGAAGGTATTATTGCAGCCTTAAATATAAGACAACATAAGAGCAGAATGGCGAAAAGTAAATAGGAAACTCAGGTGCGGAACCAGAGCGAATCCATGAATCTTTGGATTCGTGAGTTTTCCGTATCTCGAGTTTGAGCTTCACGTGTAACCTCTCTGAGAAGGTACATTATTTTCTAAATTTATTCCAATTTAAAACAGTGGGTGTGAGAGTGAATAATTTATTTTTCTTTGTTTTTTATTTTATGTTAAGAAACAAACCCAATTGATTCAATTATTTTATATCTTGATAAATGACACGAATACGACGTAAGCATAAATTAGATTCACGAAACTTTGTGTACGTCTGTCATTTCTTTGTTAAACACTCTATGTGCCATATCATCAATATTTTAAGGGTTGCGGAGAGCGTGGGTGTATAGGCACCACTATGTTTTTTTTTTAGAAAATAATGGAAATGTTTATTCTGAAATAATACTAAGTGACAATTAAATAATGTCCGAGGGCAATTCCGGCATGCTCTTTTGTTACAAAATAGTGAGACATAAAAAATATATATAAATTCGGAAATACAGCTAGAATGCTGTTGATGAAGTTCGAAAGATAATAATAATACTATTAGTAATTGATCTAATCGACATTAATGTTTAATTTTGGTTGTTTTGTCACAAGGCTTATATCGACATCGTTAAAGGTTGTTTTGGCCGTAGCGATCTCGAACCTCTTAGAAATAATAAACAAGATCTTATTAGGTGGAAATTTAATCTTGTTCGAATCCAATTTATTGAATTGCTAAAGCTAATGTTCCTTTTTTCGGCTAATTTTTCAGCTAAGTGATGGTAAAATGTTTGACATTCACGACTTATACCTCCAAAACAGGAGAATACAAGAGGTGCAAACGATCCCTGATCCACTGACACGATTCTTTTATTGTATGATCTTTTCTTCGCTTGTTCATTTGATACATGTGCTGCTTTCAAGTCTGATTTAAGGTACGTTTTGGCCGTTTGGTTAAACACCCTTACGTCAAAGAAAGCCATTTGCCCTTTAATCCAAACTCCACGCGCAGCAATATCGACACGAGGTTCGTCTGTTGTAATTGTGGTTGCAGGAAATTTTTCTTCCGTTAATGGTGTTAAATTGGGTCCAATTTGAACATCGTTGTGACACTGGCTAAGAACATAGATCTTTTCATATATCTATGCTAAGAAGGTCAGCTGTGAAATCTCTTATTTCATTACGACGTATTATGATAAATCCTCCTCTGTGACAAGATAACGCATGCTCAACAGTGAATGGTTTATTACACACACACTTTGCTGGTAGATTTTTAAGCTGGATGTTGTATCTTAAATGCAAACAGCCCCAGAATGCTTGCTTGTTTAATACAAAGCTGTGCTCTTTAATTGGCAAAGTGGTAAGCCAGTTTGATGGCACTATGTTCGCAAGCGAAATTTTAAGACAGGCAAGTCGGCAGAGGGTCACAGGCAAAGACCGGACTGAGGAATAGGCAAAGGAATTTAGATCCCCAGCAGAGGAAAGGCAAAAATAGGCAGAGGCAAGGGACCAAATGACTTCGTAAATACAATGAATTTATTTGCTACGCAAAAAAAGGTGATTTTTATTTAGTTGTGATTGGGGATAAGCCATTGTAAAATTACTTTCGCCCAGTGAACGGTTTGTCTGGGTTAAAAAATTATATTTTTGGAAAAAAACAATTAACAAAATAAGCGCGTGGATTTAACGCAAGTTAACACAAGTTAACGCCAAGTGTAAATCAAGCTTAAGTCGATTTCTCGTGAAAATTCGAGTTATCGAAATATTGGTTAACTCGATCATTCATTATGTCGAACTAATTTATCTGGTCCCTTGGAAGTTCGGGTTAAGTGGATTATACTGTTTGTCCAATAAACAGAATTTGGGAACTTACAAAGTATTTCCTTTATATTGTACTTTTCATAAAAGAATGAAAACGAGATTTAAGTCACTGCACGCAAAGGAAGTTATTGCACTGTAACAAATTCAACTCAACTCGTTTTTATTTGCACCGCAAAGAGATTTGAGAATGGTTTAGAAATATATTTTGTTATATGATTCATCTAAAACAATTACGAAAATAAGAAAGAAAGAAATAATCTTATTAAAAAATATTTTACAAAGAAGTTAGGTTATTACATATAGCTCTAGAAGGTTTTATGCGATGACATTGGACACCCACATATCTTTTATAAGACGTGTCTACGATTTCAGTGCGAACTAAAAGCTGGATAATCGTACAGTATTATCATGGCCATATTAAAAACATATTGAAATTCTACGTCATTGAATTTCTACCATCATTGAATTTCTTCTGATTAATATGATCGGAATATATCAGATATTAATCGTATGATATATATTCTCCTCACTTCTTGCATTAAAGATAACAAACATTGTGAAATCTAATACAACTAAAATGTTGCTTTGTCTGTAAAGTTTTTGTTATGTAAATGATATAACAGAAGAAAGTATCATTTGTAGATCTCAGCCTAAAAAATTTCTTATTGATTACTTATTTGTCTTTATATTCTGAGCCTCAGTTTCTTCTAAAGTGCTTTCGTACAAAAAAGTGTAGTTGCACATTATTTAATCAAAACTTGGAGGAGCGGGGTTTCGAACCCCGGGCCTCTCGCATGCAAAGCGAGCGCTCTACCACTGAGCTACACCCCCGATATTGATTGTTATTTATTCAGTTCACTTTTTTTTAATTTTTTGTTGCTGAAATAAATATTTATTTTCGTGCAGTGTTGACAGTTCTAATTTTCCCGATTATTGGGCGAAAGACTCCCGGTTTGCGCTAAACAACTTTTGAACTGATCATAATTATAGTTTCGTCCTAAATTTAATTATGCTCTCCTGATGATTCACGGCTAGATAATAACATAACTATGATGATAGCGGATGTAGACTATCACAATTACATCACGAAGGCATCTGGTACATGTGGCTGACTGCGTGAAGCAAAAACCTCTACCTCCAATAAAAACCTCCCTCAAATAAGAGCACTTAAATGTAGCCTACTCCATGTATGTATTCTTTACACAACCTGCATGCACTTTTTTGGTAGCCATTTTTTTAATTTTAACCTTAAATTCTTTCAAAGTGGGTACCATATCCCAAACAATAGGGCCAAAGTATTTTAAAGAATCTTGTTTATAATGGCCAGTTTTTACTGGAGGTAGTAGAAAGTCAGATTGTGTACGATGATTTTCACCTTGTTCTCTTTTTTGAACGAAAATAGTTTTTATTATTAAATCGTATTTACCTTATAAAGTTTTAAAGCTAATCGTTGTATGTTTTTATATAAATAATAAAAGATCTATCTTTTACTAACAGCTGATTAAAAGACGAAATATTATCTAAGTAAACAATACGAAGTGCCCTTTCGTGTACACGATTTATCTTGTTATTTAAAATCGTATCATGAAACATCCAAGTTAGTGGACAACATGCAAATTGTGACTTCGTAAAGAATTTCATAAGGACTCTTCTTTTTCCAAATGACTGCAATCTACTAATTCTAGCTAACGCTGTTAACTTTCTGTTTCCTTTTTGCAAATATTATCAATGTGTTGTTTAAAAATGAAATTACTGCTTAATTCAACCCCAAGAAGTTTTTCTGATGAGCTCTCTCATATTTTTTCATCACCAATTTTGGCCCAAATATGTTCAAACTTATTCCCAGATACGAGGAAATTTATTTGCGTTTAATTTCATATAGTAATTTGCATTGTACCACTCGATCGCTAAAAGTGAATCATGTGAATCTTTGTAATAAATTATTAAATTAAGGTTCCAGGCATTGTTCATTTACCCAGCAAAAGTCATTATATTAATATTAAAAATCAGTAAGCCTAGAATAGATCCTTGTGGTACATCACATAGAACTTCGAACCATGAGCTAAAATCTGCATTTATATTTTTTTCTTTGCCATCTGTTAGTTAAATAATCTTTTCTCAGTTTTAGTGCTGATTTACTAAAGCTACAAGCATTTAATTTTACTATCAGTAACTCATGATTTAGTGTATCAAAGCTTTTGATGAATCCATTATCTAATGATGTTTTCCATTTTTCAATAAGGGATATCAAAGAATTTTGCGTATTATATCCCTTTCTATACCAACATAACTATGGAGATAGATGTTTAATTATGTGTGAAATGATTTGATTTTACATAAGTCTTTCTAATATTATAAATACGATTGGTAATACGCTAACAGGTCTGTAATGTTTTACACTTTTAAATACAGGAGTAATGTTTGCTAATTTTAATTCGTTTAGAGACTCATATTCAGAAAACGCATTATCTATAATCTTATGTAGATTCTGGCCACAAATATCCAAGCAACCTTGCAGATGTTTGACAGAAATATTTTTGAAGGTTATTGCCTTTTTGGCATTCAAATTTTGGACTTCTTCCTCAACTTATTTAGATTTATTGGCGAAAAAGTCAGTTCGGGAAACCTTTTCTTTGATTTTAAGGATGCTTGGGTGGTTTTCAAACTTTTTTATGGAATGTTCTACAGGATCCTCTAGATTGTTAGCAAGTCGCTATCTTCCTTAATATCCAAAGAATTGACAGCAATTTTGAAAAATGTACTCAAGGTTTCTGAAACATCTTTGTCTTGGGATATAATATCGTCGTCAACCAAGACAATGTTTTGGTTTTTTGGTCCTTTCTGTGATAAGTAAGGCTTTATATTTTCCCAGAATTTATTACTTTCTACTATATGTCTAAGATCTAAGTTTTTGTAAAAACTGTTTCTTTCCTTCTTGTAAAGTTTGCTGACAAAGTTTTTTTTCTTTTTATACAGTCTTTTATTGTCAGGGGTCTTTGTTTTGTAATATTTGGTTTCAAGTTCTGATCTTTTCGTGATAGCTTTCCGTAATGCTTTTGTGATATATGGTGCATGGTTTGCCTGGATATTTTTCATTTTTGAAAGAGCGTGTTTTATCTAAATTACCTAGAATAAGTTCTCAAATTCCTTGTAATTATTGGGTTCTTGTCGTAGTTATTTCTAAGGTCCTTTTTAAAAGCGCGTTGTCAAAATCTTTGTAATCCCTGTAAATTATTTATTTTGGTTTATTTTTTTGAAATTTTGTTTTAAGCACTGATAAGGCCATTTTAAGACAATCAGATAAGCCAGTAGAAATGACAGTAGTATTTTGAAAACTGTGGCTCTTATTTGTAACCATTTTGTTTTTCTAAGATTAATTTATATTAAAACACCTTCAATGTCACTTGGAAATTTGTGTTTTAAAAGTATTTTACTTAGAAAATCTTCTTTGATATAGACAAGTAGACTTCAACCATTTCCATCTGCCCTGTCTATATGTCGTAGAAAAACCGTGTATCAAAAATTGATTTATGAGAAATGAGTTATCTAATTTTGTTTCTGTAATAACCAAAATATCAATATTCCCTGGTATTATGTTCAGAGTTGCAAATATTATCCTGTCTCAATTTTTCAATTTTTTATTAAAAGATTCGTTATTAGTTATTTCGGTTTCTGCTTTATCAAATTCACTTGACAATGCAGGTGTTTTTTCTAATAAAGAATCTGTTTGACCAATGTCCTTTGAGGTATTTGATTTTCATAAGAGACTTTCATCTAAAATATTAATGAAATTGTTAGAAAGTAAGTTCATACCATAATCGTTAAGATGTACTTCATCATATAACCATAGAAATGTTCGTGTGTGCAATAAAAAGTCGTTTAAAGAACATAGGTCGTGGAGACTAAAATTTATATTTCGGATGATAGCATTAAGATGTGTGTTAATCTTTGTGTGTTAATCTTTTCAAAATTTCAGATATAAACACCATACGCAATACTGTCATTTCTTTCCGATGTCAAGCATTCTTGATGCAACCTTCTGGATTTCTCGTTTGTCTCAAGTCTTTCGTTCCGATGTTTATCATAACGGAGTCTGGACAATCATCTACTGGCTCAATATAATGATGCAATGGTCTTACATTTGCAACAGTAAATGTTTTTACATACGTGGTTTGGTTGTTTATTTT
>JAULBZ010007505.1:0-11452 GCA_032360805.1 Neoturris breviconis | reverse complement strand
CCCCACAGTGATGACCGGCTGTTATTTCGAGCCCTGATGATACTTATGCTAGCTGATAATCTATAGTTTTTTTTGCTTGTATGACCTACATATATAATGTTCTCGACCAGAAAACAAATCATATAAACCTCACCTGCAAGAAAATGATCCAGTTAATAACCACATCAACTCCCACCCTCTTTCTTCACTAAGTTTATGCCTATAAAGTAGAAAATCAGTCACTAGTTCGTTTCCTAATAAAAGTAAACACTCCCGGATTACTTCTTTGTGTTTAGTATCTAATATACTATGACAAATATAGAAAGATCACCACTATTATGTTGCTTTGTAAAGTAGTGTATTATGTACGTACTTAGTAAAAACAATGATTAGAAAAAAAAGAAAAAGAAAAAATGGCTACTATGTGCTCATAATAACTGCATGTTTAAGCAGTGGACAAAATAAGAACCAATAATCGCTGTGGAGGAGTGATTTTTGAGCATTACTGCAGGCTACAATTCCACAAAAATCTCTCCTCTGCAGTGATTATTTACAGGACCAGGATATGTCATACTAGCATTTGTTTGGCTTCTTTGGTACGATGAAACCAATCAATTACACAATTGTTGACATATCACTCTTCTCCATACATACTGTTTAAGTTTAATTCTGGTGACTCATCTAACTCTACTATACTCCTTACTTATCTTTAAGATACAAAACCACAATTACAGATAATTTTATCAGTCTTGAAATAAGAATAAATACGCTGCAAAGGATTGTTACTTCGAGTATAGCTTTAGGCTTCAAAAAGAATTTCCAACAAATAGAATATGCAGAGAAGTCATACTAATGAATAATGCTGAATTGCCAAAAGTTTCATTTTTCGACGCCCCTTATTTTTAGTCTCGCTCACCATCTTGAGATTATAAACTGTTCACACCCTTCCATTATGTATATTACTAACTCCCCAAGTCAATATAAAGGTTAATGAAGAGAAGAGAACAAGAAATAATAGAATTAGTAAATTACCGATATAATTAGTAAGAGCATTATATTAGTAAATAAATCTTACGGGTTATCGGTGAGTTGTTTTATTATTTGACAGTATATTTCATCACGGAGAGTCTCCTATAGCAAAACAGTAAGATTATAACAACATATAAATGTCACAAGGATATAACAAAATAAACAAAATGGAACAAGAATGTCATTGTCCAGTGGGCAAAGACTTCTTCAAAGTCCACAGTAACGATTAGATCAACGTTGAGAACTTTGTTCCACATCTTTACTGCAGATTTTAAACAATTCTTTGTCCACTGGGTGAGGTTATTATAAGCTGGATTTTCCATGGATGAGTTGTGTCGATGGACATATCTATGTAAGCCATAATTGTGGGTTTTTAGTGGGTAAATTGTGGATGAGCTTATATGTGGGTGAGTTTGCACAGGTGAATTATGTGGATGGGGCGATATACGGCTGGGTCATAGTGGTGTGCCCTCCATGAGTGAGTAGGTATCTGGATAGGCTTGTCTTTCAGTGAGTTGTGATGGGCTTAACTTTGGTTGGGCTTATCTGTCGAGTAATATAAATTAACTTACATTTAGTAAAGGGTGCTCAAATATGATATCTGTTAGATCTGTACTCCTTCGTACTTGTTTTGAAGAGGGGTAATCTCCCATGTATTTCATAATAGGTGCACAGAAGTTAAAGAATCATATTTTTGTTGCGTAAAATCTTTATGAATATAGTTAATTTTATTCAGGTCTCTGAATTCACAACGGCATTCCCCTGTGGAGGAGCAATGAAGGCTACAGACTGCAAATAAGTCTCCAAAGATGCTCCTCCACAGGCAAATGCCGACTGCTTAACAAAATTCAAATCTCAGACTTATTTTTAAAAATTCAGAAAAAAAAAGACACAATCGCTTTATTATCTCAATCAATTCTTGACAAAATTCTTGCCTCGATTACACAAAAAAGATAAATATTATTATTACTACATGCAGCATAAATAATAGAGTGAAAAGATATCTAAGAACGTTGCGGTAGCTTTATGAACCATATCTTCTTGTTCATTTAATCGCTTTAATAATGGTAGCTTTATTGGCTCCTAAAAGTTAAAAAATAGTGCTCTCATAAGTTGTAGCAACAATTAATGTTATAAGTAATTTGTTTACCATGGGTGAAAGAGAAAGTTTAAGAAAATCTATGATTTTACAATGTCAAAAGAAGACATTCCATTGGCAGAAACTGACATCGCATGATGTGTGATGTAAATTTCTACCAATGGAAAGTCTTCTTTTGGCTTTCGCATGGAATTTTCTGCCTAATAGAAATCAACTTTAAAAATGATAATAATAAAAGTATATGACAGTGGCCAAAATGAGAGTAAATAATCACTGTGGAGGAGTGATTTTTGAGCATAATTTCAGAATTTATAACCGGAAGCTATGTTCAAAAATTCCTCCTCCACAGTGATTATTTACTCTTATATCGACAACTGTATTAAATTCCTGCAATAATAATCAAAGGTACATTATTGAAAGTGGCCTACCAAACAGAGTGAAAGTTAACCCTAGTACATGAATTGCATACACACATTATACATCATAGCATAATGTATACACTAAATAAAACTAGAAAATATGCCTATTCTAGTAGTATAAGAATATTTGCTTTCAATGTTTTATAGAAATTACACCTTTTTAAATTAATTATTAAGACTTGCATAATAGGCTACATAAAGGCTTTAATGTATACAGGATAATGTTACATCTATACAGGCTACATGTATGATTTAGGCGATTATTATTATATAATCCAAGTCCAAATGTGACTGCGGTCAACGTCTCATAGCAAATTCAAATAATGTTCAAATTCAAAAACTAAACCATTGGGTATAACTGTTGGGTAAATGTGGTCAAAGCCTCATAGAGTTCAAGTTTTCAAAAATTTCCATTTTTGAAAAAATCTCTTGTTTGCCGATATTTGGTATTTGTCAGCAGTCTCGTAATAAATATTGCCTAGGATGCCGATACCAAATTTCAAGGTGGTAAAACGCCTTTTTGGTTGATTGGACACAAAACACAAATTGGACCTTTCTGCCTGAAACTCGGACCAGAGTGGATGACATCGAATTTTGTTCTTGGCGAGTCCTTTAGAAATACTGTCTGGCATGCTGGTACTAAATTGGTAGCACTTCAGAAACATGGGCTATTAAGAAAAAACCCCGCCACAGACACAGAAAAGTGATAACCCATCCAAATTTCGTTTGACAGGCTAAAAGGTAGTACAAGAAAATCTATAAAATAAGAACATAGTTTTCCAAATGTGAATCATTGCATTTCTATGAATAAACTAACCTTTGAAAATGCCCATGGAATATCCTTTCTAATCTTACGAATAGAATTTAATGTTTTGCTTAACGTTCTTTTAGGTAATGGATTAAAGTAATGCATTGAATATTCTTCAAGAGTGTATGGAGCATCTGGTACTGGTAGATCGTCCATATCTAGTGACGACTGAGTATTTGCAAGCAGTTTTTCTGAGTCAACACTTGATTGACCAGAAAACATTTCCTACGAATAACAAATGAGATATTAGGATTAAGCGCAGGACAAAGAAACACAACTTGTGATGGAAATAAGAGGAATTAATCACTGCAGAAGAAGGACTTTTAGAGCTTTAACCTCCACAGTGCTCTAACCACTGACAACATTTAATACAACTTTCAAGTGGGCAAAAACTTGTTCAAAGTCAACAGTAAAGATGCTCGAACAATATTGAATGATGTTGGTCTAGCGTTTTTACTGCAAACTTTGAACAAGTTTTTTCCCCATTGGGTATAAAACAAGAGCAAAATAATAACTGTGGAGGAGTAATTTCTGAAGATAGCTTCAGGCTTTGTAGCCTGAAACTATGTTCAAAAATCACTCTTCTGCAGCGATTATTTGCTCTAATTTTGACCACCATGCATTGATGTTAACAAAAATTGCAATGTATTGTATTATTTTGCAATATGCAGTTAACTTCTTTTTTTAAAAATTCGCTAAGAAAAGTGAAAGATGAATTAAAGTAAAATTGAAACCAAGAAAAGGTTTATTGATAAAATATTTTACCAAGACGTCTCTTTGAGGTTTTTCTAAAGTAGGTAAAACGTAAGCACACTCGGATGGGAAGTCTCCACGTTGACGTGTTCTTTCACAATAACCACGACACCACCCTGATGTCATTACTTTCTCACCAGTTGAATCTTCAAGAATAATTAGATCACCTTTCTTCAGATTTAAGAATGATGAATTTTCATCTAGAAGTAAATCAATTTAATTCAATTAGTTAAAAGAAATATTTATGTGTGCACGAAAAGTATCCATTGGCAAGATTGTCGTTTAACTTGGCTTTTTTTATAATATTCAGTCGCATGCCGGTGGGACCTCAACTGTAATGACAAGATAAGGGGAAATAGATTTGAAATTTGTTGATGTACTCCTCACTTGATAATGCTCAGGAATCGTGCATGTACGGACATGTGTAAATGTGAATATCTGTCTCTTTACTTTCCTCTAATGAATTTGAAAGATTTCTGATGAAGAATTCTTACTTAATATACACACTTAGGAGCCATTCCATAATTCGTTACAAAAAGGAGAAAGTGAAAATCAATAATTTTGAGAAAAGTTAATCTACGATGAAGAATGTTAAGTCAACGAGCTTGCAATTGATTGGTTTCTTCGGTACGATGAAACCAATCAATTGCAAGATCATTGATTCAGCACTCTGCTCCCTTACTACTTGTTTGATAATCTTGTGTAGCGACAACAAAATGTGATCTTTTCTTTAAACCATCTAAGAAGAAGCTTATTAATTCACGAATGTCTTCAGCATTTGACGATGTAAAAGTGTATTCAAGTCCTTTAACAGTTGATAATGTAAAACTTTGACCAGGTGTTTTATCACTGAAGAAAAAACAAAACAAAAATATTTTATAAAGCTTTATCTATTTTTATTTGATTACAAAGTTAAGATTGTGTCTGGAATTTAGTTATACAGTTAAAATAAGAGTCTGGAAGCCACAATAGAGTCTGCAATTTGATATTGAACTAAAATAGACCTGGAATTTGGATAACGCCCTCGTAAAATTTGATATCTTTTAAATTACGAGAGCATTATCCAAATTCCAGGTCTATTTTGATTCCATACGAAATTGCAGACTCTATTGTAGCTTTCAAGCTTTTATTTTGACTGTATAACCACTTTCCAGACACTGTTTTTTATCTTCATATCCTTTTTGTTTTCTACAAGACAAGTGCTGGAAATAAAGAGCTTTTTGGAATAACTTCAAGCTTCATAGTTACATTAAAAATCAAACCTTTGCGGTGGTAATCTACTTTCAGCTCTGAAGACCACAAGAAGCCTCAAGACAATGGTCAGACATCACCTGTGGAGGAGTGTTTTTGAGTAGTTCTGTGAAGCTGAAAACTGTAATCAAAAAACACTCTTCCACAGGTGATGTCTAACCGTTAACTTGAGGCTTGCCCCAAAAATGTATAAACTATGCTTCTAAATAAGAATCTCACATACTTTCCACCAGTTACAGCTAGTAGTTCTGGAAATGAACACTCCACAAGTACTCTCTCTTCAGAATCGACAATGTAAACACCAGTCCAATTCACAGCAATTATAACATCGTCTCGTGGCAATACTGGTCCAGAGAATCTATGTGCTTCATAAAATCTTGAAAATAATAATGGCCATCGAAACTTAGCATGTATAACAATGTCTTCTTTTACTCGTCGCGGATCTCGTATATCAC
Organism: Neoturris breviconis; assembly: GCA_032360805.1. Lineage (NCBI taxonomy): Eukaryota > Metazoa > Cnidaria > Hydrozoa > Anthoathecata > Pandeidae > Neoturris > Neoturris breviconis. Next base: position 5,659 of record JAULBZ010007505.1, on the reverse strand, counting down.
CTTTTTCTGTAAGGTAATTTTTCTAAAAAAACAAAGTTAGAAAGATTAAAGATAATCATCTAGCATTAGTAGTTATCCCTTGATGGTGGTTTCAACAAAAGCATACATATCCGTTTATTTCTGTACCTAGAAATGTTATGAATGTCACACTTTTTTAAAATTATGTTTATCAGCACATTCGATTGTAAAAAATCGTTATCTTATGCTAGATCATTCAAAGTATTACATTTAGCAGCAAACAAGACTCGATAGTATGTAAATGTGCATTACAGCAAGTTTCTAGTGAATCAACAACTAGTATTTTCAGAATTAAAGTAATTTCTTGGTTCCCTTGGATACATAGAAACTTAATTTCGTTCAAAATAATGATTTTTTTAGTATAGTTAAAACCACTGGTAGTTATGATCAGACTTGCATGATTCAAACTTCTCCCATAATAGCTGAATATGATAAATTATATAGTTTCTAACCGGCAATTCTCCTTTACTCATCTTCGCAACAACGCCATCATATTCCTCTGTTAATCTGCGTCTTAACTATCAACAAAGGAAATTCAGTTAATTTTTTAATTAAGGTTATTTTTGTTTGTTTACAACTAAGTCTAGATATGACTGCCAGACATCACCTGAAGGAGTGTTTTTTTAGTATAGTGTTCAGTTTACATTCCATCACGATGTGTGATGTCCATTTCTACCAATGGAATGTAAGATGAACATACAGGTGATGTCCAGCAATTATAATCAGGCTTGACAACTAAACTCAGTAGCCTGGGGAAACAAAATTTAGTCTAACAACATAACATACAGCATGCTGGGATATTTATGAACATATTATATTAAGAATTAACAATATACTAAATAGGAATGACATATCTGATTAGCCGTTAACATAAATTTATTTGAGGATTATTTCCATACCAAAAATAAATGTTGCCAGAATAATGATCAAGCACGTCAGATTAAAGTATTTGAGAAAATAAATAATCACTGTGGAGGAGTGATGTTTGAGCATTGATTAGGGCTATTTAGCCTGAAGCAATGCTTAAGAATTCTTCCTCCAGCAGTGATTATTTGTTCTTATTTCGAAGACTGAATTATTCCAGTGTTAAGAGACAATCTCAAAAGTTTATATCGAAAACAATTTTTCTGGTGGGTTTTACAGAGCGTTACAAAGCTTGCAATGCATTGTTTAGTTCAGTATATAAATGAAAAAATCAAACCATTGCAAGATTGTTGACTATTCTCCAAAAACCTTGTTTTAGATACGGTGTCCAAAAATACATAAAATACATCTATAGAATTAGAAAGACGCAAATAACAAAAAAAAACAAGAAAAACGGTAAGACTTCCCTTTGAACGGCTTAAAATGACTGGCAGACATCAACTGTGGAGGAGTAGTTTCAAGTAGTTTTAGTAGTAGCATTGCAGTTGAATACTGTACAAAAAAACACTCTTCCACAGGAGATATTCAGCAGTTATTTTGAGGCTTGCTTTGAATTTATCTGCATGATCTCAGAATTGATATGGATCTCAATGTCATAAATGCTGCTATAATTTGTTTTCTCTCATTTCTATGTTGACCAATCATGTTGAATATATCCAGTGTTCAAAATAAGAACAAAATAATCACTGTGGAGGAGGAAAATGCAAGCATAGCTTCAGGCTTTCTAGTCTTAAGTTATATTAAAAAATCACTCCTCCACAGTGATTATTTGCTCTTGTTTTTAAAGACTGAAACCATACCTTCTGATAATGATTACCAATGAGAGTAAGCCACATTTCGGTTGCTTTGGGTTGTTGTAAGTAAGTGTCTGGGATGTAATTCTGTAGCAAACTCCTTATTCTCTCTGTTTTCAAATCAGTTGTATATTCAATGTAATACTGTTTAGCTGCAATGTCAGCAAACTCTTCTTTCTGAAACAATAAACCAATGTAGAGCAGAAACAATAAAAAAGTCAATGTTTTCAAATAGAAAAGTATGGCTATGTTTATATGGACCCCTAAATTAACACAAATCGGTGATTAAGGTATTTTATTATGGTGATTAGTTACTTCAAAGTTCAAATAGATCAAGATTAAAATGCATAAGATTTGTTAATTGGGCACAGCAGGTGCAATAAAGTTTTTCCAATATCATACTTAATATGGTGTGTCAATCCTACATGAGTTATCATGTACTGTATTTAAAAATAATTCGAATTTTCATATAGAGTGAAATTCATTTATCAGTCCTTGAAACTTCTGCCTTAGTACTAAAAGTAATAACCTTCACCAGGAGGCAAACTAAGTATAGAATTTAATGTTAGTTTAATGAAGATAGTCAAAAACCTATGCCTGTCAGGAAGAGTCAGGAAGTCATTAAAATTGACTTTTAGTTTGACAGGAGGTAAAAAAGTATTTTTGTTCTTTTTTTACTACAAAAAAGTTTTGGCAATTTTGTTATTGAAAAATTTGTTCCGGAAATTATTTTTTCACACCACATGTTTTGAACTGATGAAATCATCAAAAGTATTAACTGACATCAACATAAAAATAATCAAACGAAAAAGATAACGTCCCTCAACCCGAAGATGAAAGAGACCCAAAAAAGCATATACCTAATATGAATAGATAAGATAATAAAAAAAGTTAATTTCAACTTCATAATGACGATTATAGCTATTGCTATAGCCTACTTACAGTGTTGCATCGATACTCTCCAAACTTAACACCACGGATAACTTGTTGATATATAAGATTTGTGCCAACAAGATCAGAAGTTGGGTTATGCCATGGTGAAAAGATTTCTTTGCGAAAGAATAATCTCCACGGTGCATTCTGCTCTTTTGCTCCCTGTTCTTTAGCATATTGTTCACACTGTGATATGGCATCCATAACATGATCTGAACCTGAGCCAAGACTTGATACCTAAGTGGGCAAAAAAACAACAATCGCCATGAGGAAGCCTGAATAAAAATACTGGCCATTACCTGTGGAGGAGTAAAAAAATACTGCTCTGCAAGCAGTGTCTGGAAGTTGTATTCAGATTCGATAAGTGATTATCTACTATTATGGTCAAAAAAACAAAAAAAACATCGCCACGAGGAAGCCCGAATAAAACTACTGGACATCACATGTGGAGAAGTGTTTTTTGAGTATAGTTTCAACTTTGTAACTGAAAACTATACTAGAAAAATTCTACTCAACATGCGTGTCTGGGAACTATGTTCAGGCATGATGGGTGATTATCTGGCTAACTTTGACTTCAACATCCAATGTCTGACAAGTTCCAAGACGAAATAATCATTGAATTGTCCAATCAAAGATAAAATTTCAAGATGCAAGAACAACTTTTAATAATTATAAAATAGTAGTAGCATCACAGGATATTGAGTCAATAATCATGCAATTGATTGGTATCTGTACTGAAATACGTAAATTACCTTATCAAAGAGTGCAATGTATAGCGAAAACCCAAATTGATCTTTTAAATCGATCTTTTTTGAAAGCTCATCGCATAGTTCTTTTGACGTAGTTGCTGAGTCAGCTAATAATGTTTTTGTATTGCCATCCATAAATGTGATTGGTAACATTAAATGTCGTTTGAACTTTACAGCCTAAAAAACAGATAAAATATTTCTGTGCTTGATATCTAACCATTGGTATTAGAACAGTGTTCAAAATAAGGGCAAATAATCACTGTGGAGGAGGGAGATTTGATCATTGCTTCAGGCTAGAAAGCATGAAACAATGATTAAAAATCCCTCCGCCACAGTGATAAATTTCTCTTATTTGAAGACATTGTAGAAATTGATGTCACAATGGAATGCCTACTTTTGGCTTACATTGCAAATTTTTCAACTAACGAAAATCAACCTTTACATTGGATGTGCACTGATATTCAAATGACTACTGTAACAAAATAAATCAAGCTGATTGGCTTAAATTTTTATTCATGTTTTTGCACAGATTGAAACGAGACACATTGATAATAATATAACGAGATGCATAAATCACGATTAAACGCATAATGTGTAGTATAGCAGGCTAGTGCTTGTATGGATATAAATTCATTCTCCTTTCAAATTATATATTTGAACAAATAAAGGAGAAATTAAGCACATTTAATTGCAACATTCTCACCTTGAAGTAATTAGGGACCGTCTCACAAATAAAATCTACAGAGGAGAGTACTGAGTCAATTTTGAATTTTATCAATTTTAGTTGATTTTACTTTACCAAAATAGTTGGTTTTGGAGCAAAATTCTGAGATAATCCCTAATGATGTTCATCTTCACAGATACTAAATGGTGTTATTTCAATCTTTGCTCTATAAATAAACTCTTTGTTAACTAACCTGTAATTCTAGCCAACTTGGTGGTTGATGTCTAGTACCATTCTTCATTGTACGTCGTAAACGCTTCATGCAATATTTAACTGTTGAAGGTGGACCATTTTGAATGAAATTCATCAAGTATTTTGCGAACTATAAAAATATTATTACTATTATTATTTCCGTACAAATTAATAAAACAACAGTGGTTGAAATAACAGCAAATGATCACTGTGAAGGAGTGACTTTTAGTATAACTTCAAAAGTGTGAAGCTATGCTCACAAATCCCTCCTCCACAGTGATTTGTCCTTGCTTCAACCACTGAACAACACATCTAATTTTATTCTTAAGAACTAATATTTTAAATATTTCTGTCCTTAAACAAATGTATCAGGTAGTAAGGAGGTTTGTCAAAAGTTACCCATAGGATATCAAAGTTTAAGGAAACGTTTCAATGAAATACAAGGAAATTGATAACCTTCTCTACATAAAGAGCTTCATCATGCATACTAAAAAGCAGAGACCAGTAAAGAATCGAAAAAAAATTAAATGAAAAAATTGTGAAAGGACTAATTTACAAATTATTTTTTGCATAGAAGGATATTGAATGGCTCTCTCGCTTTAGCTTCCACCATCTCGATATGACATTTTCTAATTTTATGGCATCAGTTCTTCAAATTGAATGGAAATTAACTCATTGGCATATTTTTTGGCTGTTGGTAATATAGTTTCTTAGGGTCATCTTGTTGAGTAATACGTGGGTGATTTATTGCAGAGGACTAAAACACAAAGTAGACACAGTACTTCCCTTTTAGAAACTTGCATCAAAATGTTAACATCCAGTGGTTTGATCTTTCCCACCTAAACATCAGACATCCGATGGATGCTAAGCGTAGTTAGTTTCAAATTTTGACTCACCCCTAAGAGCAAATAATCACTGTGGAGGAGTGATTTTTGAGCATAGCTTTCAGCTATAAAGTCTGAAGCTATGTTCAAAATCCCCTCCTCCACAGTGATCATTTTTCTTATTTTGATTGCCCATTTAATTGAGTCAAATACTTATTTTAATCTGATTTACTGTTTTTATGAATAGACTTACAGTATCTGATGGAGCAAAACATCCCAAACATAAAGATAACAGAACCCAACCACGTGTGTAACTTGATTTGCTGGGGTTACGAGACAATTGTTTACATATCTGACTGTAAATTTCATCTCTAAATGTTAAAATGAATGAATTACATGTGTGATCATTCAAAATAAGAGTAACCACAGGCTTTGCCAGGAGAGGCGTGCGATCGCACGCGCACGCGCCCACACACGCGCAAACTGTGCAAGACGTGCGAT
>JAULBZ010007504.1:0-11452 GCA_032360805.1 Neoturris breviconis | reverse complement strand
TAATACAAAATGTTACAAAACTATTCACTGAAAGAAGTTTCGTATATCAGTTTGACTAAGTCGTACTAAAAGTTCTTTATCAACAACTTTATGAAATTAAAAGAAATTTAGAATTACAAATGCATTGAGTCTTTTAATTTCCTTTTCCCGAGTAAAAAGTTCGAGTTATCCGAAGAAATTAGCCTACGGGGGGCCAAAATATTGTTCGAGATAACGAATATTCGAGTTACCGAGGTTCGACTAAACGAGTGATTTTTATAAGAAAGTATTAAGGAATGTTCAAGAGACCGGAGAAAACAGTTCGAGATAATAAAGTTCGAGTTAACCGGTGTTCGAGTTACTGGGAGTTGACTGTAGTCACCAAATCTAATATTCAGGACTTGTTATCCGAATAAACGGCTTGGACGTTTATTAAATTTTCAGATTTTTAATTGGGGGCGTTTACTAAGACAGATAGATACCGTAAAACTTCGCCTATAAGTCCAGCGCTTATATAAAGCAGTAAGCATTTTTGGTAAGCTTATATATGAGGAGGGGGGCTTATACACGGGAGGGTATGGACTAAATTTTTTATCAAGCATTTATAGTAAACAGATAGAAACTGTTATAATAAATACAACAAAACAATGCACCAGAAGGCACTTGGAGACATCGAAGGAGGAATTGAACTACTCTATATCTATTACCAACAGGACGGAAAGTATATAAATGTCTAAAGAGGGTAGCATTTTTTCACGCTTGTATAAGATCATGGTTATATAACGGGGGTTGGGGGGTGATTGGGGAGGCTTATACATGGAACATGTATTTGGAGTTTTACGGTCTTTATGCTGGGCGAAAAAATTTGTACGAAAGCCAAAAGAAGACATCCATTGGTTGAAATTGACATTCGTACGGAATATTTTGGCCTAATGTAAATCCTCCTTTTTAGTATCAGCAATATCTTCTCACTCAAATCTTTATTATCTTCAAATGTCTATGTATTATCTTCCGCAGACTGTCACTCTTTTCGCCAGACGTCAAGTTCGTGGAACAAGATACCACACTTGTTGTTTAAAATGATACTTAATACAGATCCGAATGTAGGGCTTAAGGCGGCGCTTATTAAAAGAGTTCATTAAATTTCCTAATTCATTAAGAGCGTTTATTTTAGTACCATTCAGATAATTACGATACTTATGAAATTAGACACACTGAGAACACACACTGAGACACACTGAGAATCAACTTCGTTCCCAGGGCTTCTGGGGACGAGGTTGACTGAGAACATGGCCTATTGGTACTAGCCTGTTCCACAGACTCTCCCCGCGGCAGCGTTTTCTGCCAGATGTCGAGTTTGTAGAACAGACGTCGAGTTTGTACAAAATCGTATTTATATATATTTTTTAAATATCTGTCTACTGAAGTACATATGAAAGTTTACCCTATTAGCAACCTACCATATATCTCCGCGTATAGGCTTAGGGCCTATCTGTGTTAGAAAGTCTTTTTTACGCTACAACATATATTTTTATGGACGTGCTCAATATTTGCCGCAAAATACATAAATATACAACTTCGTTCCCAGGGCTTTTTTCCGCTTTTTGAAGGGAGGGACGGCGGCTTAATCACTTTTAGGAAATCAACAATGACATAAATCAATCAACTAGCTAAAAAGCTAAACATTTCTGTTAAAAATGACGTGAAGTTAGAATAAATTACCTATTGACTAGTCCCTAATCAATTGCCTGCTACACAAACCATGGAATAGCGATAGTAAAGTACAAGTGTTATCATTTTTCCTTGGTAACTATAGAAATTTGCAGTTTGAACTTTTACAGTAAAGTAAATACAAAGAAGTCAAGCTTTTAATCTTCAACAGCAATATCAATCTCAGTATCTCAGATTCCCTCATCGCTGCAGAGAAAGTCAATCACGTCTACGTCCACAGTATTAAGCAACATGTAAGCAACACTTAAAGCTGAAATCAGGCAAACTCTAAGCAACGCCGAGGCTTATCTGAAAAATAGCGTTGCTTATAAAAAAGCGTGTATATATAATAATTTGTTTGGATAGCGAATGTTCGAAATAAGAAGCATTTGAATGGGAAGCAGGTTATCGAACGAAATACACACCTTTTTCTTTATAAGCATAACGAGGCTAAAATGCTTGAAAATATAAACATAGCATAACCATAACTTGAACCTAAGAACGAAAAAGAAACAAAAAAAAATGTGTGGGAGCGAGACAAAATACAGCTGTCCTAATTTATGCACGCATGCGCAATAATATTTATTTTAATATTAGTGCACATGTGTGCTAGCCCGATCTACAAACGAAGGTCGATCATCTCTCTTAGTCTCTTTACTTCTGCAGTTAATGTATACATTGACAGACACGAAATGCGTTAATGTATGATAATTTATGCATTATTGATTGATTTATCTAAAATATGCTTGATTCGACTCTTAATTGCAGTATAATAATTAATAATAGTACCAAAGCTACCATGAAAAAGAAATAATTATTTTTCTGTCGCATAAATTACCATCTATTAACGCGTTTTGTGTTAATGAATTCTGACGTCAATGTATTACATTAATTGCAGAAGAAAACAGGCCAAGTGAGATCTGGAAGAATCGAACTTGGAAGAGGCTAACGTGTGTTGAATTATATTAAATCAATTTATACACGCATGCGCAATAATATCTTCTAACATTAGTGCGCACCTACTAGTGAAGTAAGCTAGATCATCGAGATACTATCCTCCTACACGCAGTTTTATTTAGTCATTTTTTACAGCTTAATATTACAATAAATCGATAAGTCAATAAGTCGCTCGTTTAGCACCTTCTCGTTGAGTAGCTACGTAAGAATCGATTTAAACTGAGCAACACCGTAAATTTGAGAATATTGAAACATGTTTACTTTTTTAATTTGTTTGTTTCAATACAAACAAATCCCTTTAAACTTTATTAAAAATATTTTCGATGAATATTTTTATTATCGTTCTTTAACATTTATGTCAATAATATAAATTCTGCCAAATGCCATTGCAACTAAGGACGAAGAACATTCTGACAAACGGGGGTTGTGTTTTAAAAGAAATGCTTTAATCATAATGTTTAAACTTTGAAGCCGGAAATACATTAATTGAACTTTTTAATGTTTCGTTTTAATTGTATTTTATCCCCTTGAAAACCAAAGAGAATAACTGCATACACCCATGCGCGAAGATTTTTAAAATATATCCATCAGGTAGTACCCCCTGAAATACGATAGTTCCGTATTCGTTTTCACTACATCTGCCTGTTCATAAAGTGAACTTTGTTAGAATATTTATTTGAAACAGCAAAGAGAATTTATATAGAAATTTTTATAATAATAAAAAGGAAGAAGCATTACAAAATTTAAAATTTAATCTTCATATCGGCATTTACTATTGACGAGAATTTTATAAAGGGAGTTTAAAAGTTCGCTCGCATTGTGTGAGAGACATTGAGGTGTGTATTATTTCGAATTTGCTCTGTTACCTTTAAGTTTCTTCGGCACGCAACATTGCATCAACGTAGGTATCAATGTCAAGAATGGGTGACGTTTTGTTCGACGTTGATCCGAAGTTTCATGGTCTCTGGGATAAAAAATCTATTTTTAATTCAGTAACATTATATCACTGGAGATGTGGCGATAATGTCTGGAGATAAGACGGTTAATGTCATTACGACGATGCTATCTGTATATATAGCAATCATATCTGCAGACATGACGGTAATATCTGTAATTGTGATGTTAAATCAACCAAGGAAGTACATTCCAATTATCAGCCATATCTACTCAACGTAATTAATGTCTTTATTTTTGGGTGCTAAATATAGTTAACGTTGCAAGCCTCAATATAACAGTGGGACGTCACCTGTGAAGGAGAGTTTTTTAGCATGGTTTTCAGCTACAAAGTTGAAAACTGGACTCAAAAACACTCCTCCATAGGTGATGTCCTCCCGTTATATTGATGAGACTTGCGTTGGATTAGTTAGAATATAAAAAGGATTGAAAAAATTATGAAGTCACATGACCAAAACATTATTACGTCATATGGTTTGGAAATTTTAAATCATCGTTTAATGTTTGAGATAAATACACCGTTCCGAAAGAGCTTGAAAATCGTGAAAATACAATCAATTTGCACTCACCATTCTGCAGAATATCTTTATTTTAATATTTTAAAGTTCGGCTGACTCAGCTTTTTTCCGTTAATATTTAGAGAATGGCACATATAAATTGTAAGTAGTATACCATTTTCATGAACAACTTTTCAAGCTCTTTCCAACGGTGAATATATAGTGTAGATAGATATAAATAAAGGTTTAAAATTTCAAACATCTATGATGTCATATTTTGGTCACGTGACGTCAAAATTTTTCCTATCTTGAATTTCCATTTTTAATGTTTTTTGATCATCTATCTAACCCACAAAATTTTATCTCTAGCTAATAATATTTAGCATGAGAAAATAAAGCACTTAACTACGCTGAATAAAAATTTGATGAGTCAATAACTATATGTATATTTTAGAAAATCATGCGAGAAAAAGGTTTGTTTGGTGAACGTCTAGAAATGCCAACTAGTGAAAAAAGCAAATCAAAAAAAGTGTCGTTTTCTGTAACTGATGACGTAGCATATATTTACCCATGGTCACCAACAAAATTCTTACTGTTCGGTAAATTAACCGAAGATCAGTTAAAAAGACGTAAAAGTGAAAATGCCGAGAACATCACACCAATACTTAAGAAAAATACAGAACACAACGAGAATATGAAATACACACTACAAGAATTAAAAACTACCAATCAGAAACCTGCAAAGAGACCACGTGATTCATTGGCGTTTATCATTGCTAATGTTTTCAGCGAGGGTGACGCACCAAAAAACTTAGAAGAAATTCAGGTAGATGAGAATTTAACCAATCAGAAACACCCTCTACTTCCTATGGCTATATTTTCACCAAGCGATCACAAAGATCTAGTAACAAATTCTCCTTACTGTGAACACGTAGCTCCACCCGTTCTAAAACCTATTAATCAAAACCACTATGCAAGAAAACCAATGGCGAAGAACTTTTCTGGCTTAGGAGAAGGACTTCGTGGGAAAGAGGATCAACTCTCAAACTCGCTTCCACATTTACCAAATGCAAAAGTTAATGATTCCATTTTTGGATGTATTCGTGATAAAACCGACAATTTATTAGGCCGACCACCGAAATATTTACGAATGCCTTCCATTGATTGTAGCGATTCTTTGTCTGGTACATCTCCTCGTGCTAAACCGCTCATTCGTGCTCAGATCTCTCAAAGATATGCTATTGATGAAGCCGATTTAGAAAATATCAAACACCTTAACGAAGAGGATTTTACTACCCTTGAAAGCAGTAACTTAAAACATCACAGAAGGCCATTACCATTACTTGCAGATTATACAAATAAGATAATGACACCTAATAATAAGAATCATATCAATCCTGAAAAACAAAAGAATAAAGTACGTTCAAACAATAACATAAAGAAAAAGTCTAAAACTCCTATCAGTAAATTAAATCGTATAGTTGGTTCCAATCGACGAGCAAAAAGTTGCAAAAGTGAAGCAAAACCATTTAGTCCAAGAAATACTCCATCAATTGTACAGTTATGTATTTCACCGAAAGATATAAGCAGTGGATGTTGCAAATAAATTTATGGACCAAACTCGTCCCCAGGGCTTCTTTCTGCATTTTAAAGGGAGGGACATTGCGAAGAAGAAAGGGTGTTTCTTCTTCGCGCCGTCCCTCCCTTCAAAAAGCGGAAAAAAGCCCTGGAAACGAGGTTGTTTATAGACAATAATACTGACTTAACGAGCTTGCAATAGATCTGCTCAAAGTAGAAACTTGTTGGGATGCAATAGGTTTCTACTTTGGGCAGCCAACACCTCGTTTTCATGTATTTGTGAATTGATCTATTAATTTGCACAGAAGAAATTAATCAATTGCAAACTATCTTATTTGTAAAAATTAACGAGGGATGAAAGTGACCTCTTACAAAATTATCCCGAAAATAATTAACGCGAATTTTCGGGAAAATGGATTAAGCGGTATGAAATTAATGGTAAAAACCAAGTGGTGAAAATTAATCCGAAAAAAATTAACGCGAATTTTGCATTTTCGAGTTAATTTCCTCCCCCGTTAATTTTTACTAATAAGGTAATTGAAATTGACATTGTTGTGTAGATTTATTTATACTAAACTTCGATTTTAGCTTCTTTGATTCTGCAGAAAATTAAAAGCTTTTGACATAACAAGGAGTTTGAAATAAAGTAATATGAGATACTGCTAGATAGCTACTGCGTAATTGCGATCTTGTATTTGATTGGTTTCTCCGTACCAAATAAACCAGTCAATTGCAAGCTCGTTTAGGGTTCCCTGTGAAGACTGTCTATGTTTTGATTTTTATTCCGTTCAAATATTCTTTAATTTTTAATCTTATTCTTTTATCAAGCTCGTCCCCAGTCCCTTTTGACTTTTTTTTTTAACTTTTTTTCGGACCTTATAGAAAAGATCTTTTCGTCTTTTCTATAAGATCCAAGAAAACTAAAAAAAAAGCCAAAAGGGGCTGGGGACGAGCTTGATTCTTTTATATAACTGCCTGCTGCAGTCCATTATTTCTAGATAGCTACTTTAAGATAAAGTTTGGATTGTTATGCGCCTGATACTGAATATTTATAGGCGCATGCGCCTATATAACTCGTATTTTTATTGGTTTAAAATTCCAAAAATCGTATATTTTTGTATACAGGCGCATGCGCTTTTATGTATGGTAATAGAATAGGTCTATGTTATAACTTGTTATCTCTATTTCAATTAGTATTAGTTAGACAATACCTTCACTAATGAAACAAAAGAATAATTGTAGAATTAAGGGATATTATTTATTAAGTAATGTACTATAATGTCCCTTAAATAATGATTAAACATTATGCTAAATATATTTTATAGTTTAAAAAAGTGAAAAAAAGAGTGCTACGTCAGCGAAATTAAAATGAAATGGTTTCTTTAGTAATGGTTGATTTCCAAGAGGATAAAAATTCGCGGGGAAAGCCAAAAGATATGTGACGTCGATTTATACCAATGGAGTGTCTTATTTTGGCTTTTGCCGCAAATTTTTCGCGTATCGCTCAGTACTCTCCATCGTAGAGTTAAAATCGTAACGTTTCGATTTATTGTATATTATTTGTAGATAAACTATTATTTGATGTAATGCAATATTCTCTATCGATGATGATCAGATCTTTGTTAACAAACCTATTGCCCATTACTGCGCGTCTTATAGCATAGTTTAATTTACCTGTAACCCGAGAGCCTGGGTACTAGGCTACTAGGAACAACAGAATTTCCGAGTTTGCAAGATCCGAAGTCTTAAAGAACTCCATAAATCTCTACAATCCGCTACATAAATATTTGAGACAGAGTGAATTCGTCAAAATTTTAACTTTAAACAATAAAGCCTTACATTTTGATTACCATGCCGAACTTCGCCGAGAATTTGTCGAGTTTGCAATTTCTAAGACCGTCGATAAATCTCTAGGATTGTAGATCGATTTCGAACACGTGTCATTTGACGAAAGTTTGTTATTAAATTGACAGATACTTATTAAATTTCCCAGTACTCTGCAGTATCGAACAAACGGGGGAGGGGGGGTTAGAAATTCTTCCAACTTTATTAAGCGGGTTGAAATAAGCGCGAGGGGGGATTTCTATAGTAACCAAATAAACATGATAACAACGGTACTCTACTATCGCTATCTCCAGGGTTTTTGTAGCAGGTGGTTGGTTAGAGACTAGTAGATTAGTTAATTTATTCTAACTTCACGTTATTTCTAACGTGTATTTTAGCTTTTTAGCGAGTTGACTATTTTATGCTATTGTTGATTGGGTTGAAATAAGAGCGGAGGGCGTGGGCTGGAAAAATAGTGTGGTGCAAAATAGTGTGGTGCTTATTCGAGCGCGTCGCTTCAAGGAAATACGGTTAAAATATTAATATGTGCAGCATATATTTGACTCTCTCTACTAACTCTGCTTATTTATTGGATTTGTGCTATAATCACAAGACATTGGAACGGGCTGCGTTATTTCTTTTTTTCTCTCTGTTGAAAAGGTAGCGTGATTTTAAGCAATGGCTAAAAGGCGACACAGTGGCAAGATCAGCTTCAGGATCAGTATCATGTTTTACCGAACAGAAGAAAAAAAGGCGAAATGTAAGCGAGAGATTCTAACATCATCATTTACGTTAGGGGGGATACTGTTCTTCTTCGTTTGTAATAGACGTGTGACTTACGTTTTACTTTCTCTCATCGAAAAAAATATATATACCATGGTTTGAAATAGTAATCTCCTTCCATCCTTCCGCAACGAATTCTTGCATGGTATAGAGCTCGGCCTATATACCAAGTAAAGCTCGGCTAGTATACTAAGCACATTTATACTTCAATACAGTAAGAGTAGAAACAGAAAAAATATTATTTTACAGCCTTACGCCTTAGTCAATGCGTACATTCAGCTATTATAAGAGCGCTAGACTGTATCTATTCCGATGGTGGAAAATTCCCAATCAATTTTCAAAAAAGCTGGCTGCTGAACGAGTAAGATTTACAAATTTCCTGACGTTTTACTATTCGATTGCTACATAAACAACTACGATTCAAAGAGTTATACGAGAAGGGATGAAGCCATAGAACTGTTTCATACTGCTAGGCAGACAAAAAACAACGTTGAACTATTACTTTGTCATTTTGTTCATATTATGATTTTTCGTTGTGAATTTAGGTTGCTAAAGAACAACAGCTATGAACTAGATTATTGGAAGCATGTATTATTACATGGCCACAAGAAGATTATTACTACTTGGAGTTCAGATCTATCGGTTTAACCTCATACGTTTACCGTCGTGCCTTACGTATGCGTGTGTTTTTGTCGCAGGTTTGGCAACGCGAATCTACTTTTAAGTTTAATTCTCGGAAATAAAGTCATATTTAAAAATTATACACTTTTCACCTTCATAGCACACTCCTCCGCAGAGCTTAACGAAGGCAAAAAAACAACATCTATGGTGAAGTACCCAAAAATAAAAAAGCAAAATTTGACAAAGGAGGAGTTCTATAGCAAATAATTATTCGCCAAATGAGATGGGAGTCATATATACAAGATACCATATCGTATCACATCATATACAAGATAAACAATGCCTCTTATTATCACAAACAATTAAATTACCATAAGACCATACCATACCGTCTCCATACCATACCATCTCCACTGCAGAGGGTTTTCATTTAGCATTCTCTTGGATATCATTTCGCTCTTTAATAACGCGAAGGATAGAGCGCTAGACTAAGCCTCTTCCGGAGAGACTTTCACCACAGTTAAAATGGGATGTGGAAACAGTTGAATAGAACATATTCTCACTGTTTTGAATTTGGCCACTAAACGACTTCATGACAGTCTGGTACGCATTGAAAGCGAGATTGTTTACGCAAGGATGCGTCTATAGTTGTAATTGAAGAAATAATAGAGCGAACATTTTCCAGCTCAGGTAAGCAAAAAGCAACGAGAAAAAATATTCTACTACTTATATTGGAAAAAAATTCGTGTATCTCCGGAGAAGATCACGAAGAACTTTAGAAACTCAGGGTCGTCTGACGTCGGTCGTCAGTGTGTAGTTAGTCGTTACCGTTTTAGTAACTCTCTAGCCAAGTAGCAAAGTCGGAATGGTGCAAATTTTGTTGTTGAAAGTTTTATGTGACTCTCCACCACAGATGTTTTCAGATATTGCGTGCTTGTGAAGTAAGCGCTTTCGGCATGCAAGTTTCGACTTTATCCAGTGATAACAAGATTGAATAGCGAGAATTTAAAGGTGTCTGTTCTTTGCACGCATATACGCGTAAAGCTCTACGAAGGAGATTAGTAAATTTGTGCTCCTCTAAAAATGCAAGTTTTCATATTCTGCAATTGGTGTGCATTGGTCTATCATTTTCCGATTTTAGTCACTAATAGCGATCTTGTTCACATATAGATGCATCCACTGTGAATTAATCTTTCGTTAATCTATTCACCATTTTATGTCTCCTTTATTTATCATCATCATCAAAGATGTCAAATTTTGCTTTTTTTTATTTTTTGAGTGCTCCACCGCCGATGATTGTTTTTATTTTCGGGTGCACGCTATTATTTGCGGGCGCGCGTAAGGGTCTGCGGAGGTGAGTGAAGATATCCCAATCCCATAATATATCCCATATATCTACAATTCAACTTATTCTGGCGCATACATCAACCTCCTGCCCAGACTTATAAAAAGATCTATCATATACTTTTTGTCTAATGGATCATTCCCTGGTGACGAAATTGATGTGAACAGGTTTATTTTAAAGAATATTTTTTATTGCAAGGTTATGAGCAGTGATTTAGTTTAAATCATATGGAAGTTTTGTAATTTATCCTTATCAAAAAAAAAACACCTGCAAGTAAAAAAAAAGAGTTATCCTCAATGAACAGTTTATATGTAAACAAATAAATATGTAGGTATGTTTTGTAAGCTTTGCGGGCAACAATCAAGTAAGTCATTTGGTTGTTCACAAACTATTTGCAGCTAATACACTGCGAATGCTGAAAAAACATTGTGTGGCGTCAGTCTACCAAATGGAATCAAGCTCATCTCCAGCGCCTTTTCGCTTTTTTTATTAATTTTTCTCGGATCTCAAAATCAAAAGGTGTTGGGGATGAACTTACAATGGAATGTCTTCATTTGGCTCCCCAGCCGGCAAAAACCTGTTCAAAGTCAGCAAAATAACGTTAAACGTTGTTCTAACGTTATTTTGCTGACTTTGAACAGGCTTTTGCTGGCTGGCTTTCGCCGGATGTAAGCCATCCTGGTATAATAGGGTGTATATTCAGCGATATTGAAATAAAGGCAGATTTTCACTAGGCGAATTCGTTCGCACGAATTCTAAATGAAGTCATTTACATTGGCTGAAAGTGACGTAGCCTGTTAGTGCTCTTCTGCTCCATTTATTATTTGAAGCTTCGGTTTCGTAACCCGCATAGTTGTTGTTATACTAAATATGTTATTTGGAAAGTCTTAATCAATCAAAAAATAAATTATAAATGCGTTTAGAATCGATGTCCCAATAATTACCGTCCAATGTGGTTTCATCACCTTTTCAACAGCTTCAAAAGAAAGATTTATTTATCAAACGCCTTTTTAAGACCCTAAGCTCTCGATTAAACGCGAGTTTAAAATATCAAATTTGTTTTTTTAAATTAGTGGTGGTGTGTGTGTCATTTCTTTGTTAGGTTATTGAAGCACAAGGTCTTCAGACTACAAGCAATCACATAAATATTTGAGACAAGGTAAAATTCAAGCAAAAATTCCGAATTTCCAATTAGAGAAAAACC
>JAULBZ010007503.1:0-11453 GCA_032360805.1 Neoturris breviconis | reverse complement strand
TGATCTTTGTCATACCATATTCACATCCAAATAGAACAGATGGGTATATGACATCAAGGTGATGGTTTCACTTACGTGTGGTGGGTATTCTTAGTTGGTCATTTAGAAACTTGACTAAAACACATTTTAATGTTGTATGTTGACTCTTGAAGTTAGTTGGTTATTTAGAGACTTAACTAAAACACATTTTCATGTTAAATGTTGACTCTTGAGTCAATATGAATTCAATGTAAATTGACGTAATACGATACTTTAATAGTTTACAAAATCTCTGAGTCTAATTATTACATGAAGACAAACTTACTATTTAGATCAAACTTTAATAACAAAGGATTTTGTATCACAAAATTATACATTAGTTTTAACTACTATATTTTCTCTGATTTTTTTTGTTTTGAAAAACCTGGGCGCTTAGAAAAAACAGAATAATTGAAATATTATGAAGAATATTAATCATAGCTGGACTGCTGAAAGCAACTAAAAAAGCACTCCTCCACAGGTGATTTCCAACAGTTATCGGGTGCTTTTATTTATTATTTTTTTCAAAATGGAGGAACTTATTGGAGAGAGTATTAATTATAATTGGAGAGTGGACACTAAACCGAGAAAATACAGTATCATAATGCAGTTTCTTCACAGTGGTTATTTACTATTATTTTGGAATATATTCTGAAATTACCCAAAGAAGCAATTTAGACGGTTGAAAACCAATTATGGAACTCTTATTCGTAATATGCAATGTTCAAAATATAAACAAATAAATTTTAGCCTTTCTTCACAATGATTATTTGTTATTATTTTGAACACTGATATGAGCCATTTTCTTAATATAATTTGCTATTTATAAGGTACAATTAGACAAGTCATCAGGCTGAATTTCCTAAATGTTTCTACTATTTACATGCACCTGTTTAACAGTAGATTACTCACAAGATTGGTCTAAATGATTAGCTATTATTTATACACAACTTATATGCATTTATGTCTGAAACCAGTTATTGGTTAACAATGCTTCTTTGTAAATAGAGATTGTTTTTGTTCAATTTTAATTTTAAAAATAATTTTAAATAATAACAGCTATGAGCAGATATTTGTTGAGGTGAAATATTTCACTGCTTTTTTTCTAACTTAAAATGATTAAAATGACACCTATCAAACCCTCCTTCACTGTAATAACACTCATATATTGTGTTATCAGATATAAAAAATTTTTTAAGTGAGCAAGCAGAAATATTTTTATTTATTATTATATATTATTGATATTTTCAGTGTTCAAAATAAGAGCAAATAATCACTGTGGAGAAGGGATGTTTAAGTATAGCTTCTGGTTTTGTAGCCTGAAGCTATGCTCAAAAATCACTCCTTCACAGTGATTATTTGCTCTTATTTTCAAACACTGTAATTTATGAATTAACTTTGTCGTTATTGGCTTCTAAACAAAGATGCCAGTTACTGTAATGCTGAAAATGCTCTTTAAGGTGCAACAAAAAGAGAGCAAATAATCACTATGGAGGAGTGGTTTTTGAGCATTGCTTCATACTTTGCAGCTTTCTGTTAAAAAAATTTCTTCCACAGCGATTATAGTTCAAGCAATGTCATAACATTTGTATGTTTTTCATTCTAGAACTAACAGTACTACTGTTCATAATGTTGTAACACTTGTATACTTTCATTCTGGAACAAACACTACTACATGATATGGTTATTAGATGTGTATTCCTTGTCTCGCTTTTTTACATAACATTAGCAATAGAGACTATTGAAGATGAATATCTAAAGAAAGGTTGCCTTACAAATTTGAGATTGCAGCAATTGGATGCTGATTATATAGTTGCTGGATTTTTCCCAACACATGTTTTGGATGGTGGAAAATACAGGCGTAATGCTGGTGCGATTACATGGACTTTAGCTATGGTGTATGCGATTGAACAAATTAATAAAAATGAAACTTTATTACCAGGAATTAAACTTGGTTATGATATAAGAGATACATGTAATGAAAATGATTTAGCTGTCCACTACTTGTTGGAGTTAATGCTAAGTCCTGAGTACATGAGACCAAAACTTGATAGTAACAATAAGAAAGATATATGTATTGCTCGTAACAATTCATACAGTATCATAGCTGGTGTTATCGGAGGTGCTACAAGTTCTATATCAAGTATTATCAATAATGTAATCAGTTCAGATTTTATTCCACAAGTATCTTATTCAGCAACCAGTGCTTCCCTATCGAATCGGGAAACATACAGAAGTTTTTCACGCACAGTACCATCAGATGTTTATCAAGCAGACGCTATTGCCGAGTTACTTGCGTACTTTGGTTGGACATATGTGTCTGCATTTGCATCAGATAATGAGTATGGAAGGTTAGGTTTAGATGAGCTTCGTATTAGTACGAAAAAAAGAAATATATGCTTAGCCGCGGATAAAACATTTGAGCCTGTCTTAACAGACAAAGGCTTAAATGACATAATGGATCATTTACTTGAATTCAAACATACATCTCACGTTGTTATATTATGGTGTCAACGTCCAAATGCTATAAAAATCATAAATGCTACCGAGAATCTTGGACTAGTAAATATAACATGGATAGGAACCGAAACATGGGGAACAACAACTAAATTATTCGATATATTGAGTGGAAATATTATTGGTCTTGAATTAGATAAACCACCAGTACCAGGATTCTTAGATTCTCTCCATGGAAAACTAGATTCTTTCAAACCATCCACTTCTTCAAATTGCAAAAACCCATGGTTTAAAGCATATACACATAAGTATATCCCATTTGCATGCGAATTAGCTAAATTTGTTAGTAACCTTTTACCGACTAAGAAATATCCACAAGTTATTGCATCAGTATATGCTTTGGCACACAGTTTACATAAAACGCTTAATTGCTCTAACTCAAGAAATTGTACAAAAAATAAAAAGTTGGATTATGAAGCCATTTATGAAAATATTAAAAGATTAAACTTCACAGTACCGACTAGTAAATATCGGATTATATTTGATGATGAGGGAGAAAGTGTAATAAAATCATATCAAATTAAATTTTGGAACAAGATGCTGAAGAATGGTAGATTTTTCTCCCATGTTGGTCATTGGAATGGACGAGGTACTTTAAAAGTTAATGAGTCGGAACTGTTTTGGGGTAAGCAAGGTAAACCAGCTGCACATTGTAGCGCAAAATGTATTCCTGGATACTATCGAATTAATAGCTCTTCCAAATGCTGTTGGAGTTGTGCTAAATGTGCAGTTAACACGATATCTACTATATATAATCAAGCGAAATGTAAGAAGTGTCATGTGAATCAAGTAGCAAATTTCAACCAAACATCATGTATGCATTTACGTGAACTGCATCTAGCATTTGATTCGCAAATTGGTATCACCATCATAGTGTTATCATGTGTTGGAGTAATTTTAACTGCATTCATATTGATCATATTCTTTTGGTATTGGGATACACCAATGATTAAATCATCGAGTCGAGAAATGTCTTGTTTACAACTAGCTTCTTTATTATTGTTATTCTGTTTACCAGCCCTCTACATGTTGAAGTTATCTGTATTTGTATGCTCCTTACGATTGTATGTATTTGGTTTTCTCTTTACTACCGTAGTCGCCATTATACTTACAAAAACTTATCGATTGCTTCGTGTATTCAGTGAACGATTTACAAAGGTATCACGCTTTCTTCATAACAAATACCAAATTTTCTTTTCATATGCGATCGTATTGTTACAAGTTTTACTTACAGTGTTATGGTTTTCAAACTTTCCACCTGTTGTTGCTAATATAATTGACAAAGAATCAGAAACCATTTACACTGAATGTGGTTATCAAGAGACTGTAGTTTTATGGTTTATACTTGGTTATGTGTTTGTATTAGCTCTTGCTAGTGGTTATATGGCGTTCAGAGCAAGAAAGTTACCAGAGAACTTCAATGAGACACAGTACATCTGTTTTGCTATGTTCACAGCATGTGTGCTCTGGGTTAGTTTTATTCCTTTATATGTGAGCTTGAATGCTGTAGGTCGTACAGTAGCTTTCCTAGCTATCAATTTTGCATGCATGTTGTGTATACTATTGGTATTATATGGATATAAAATAGGAATTATATTGTTTTATCCTCAGCTAAATAGTCCAGAACATTTTCGTAAGACAGCAACTAAAGCAACGGTGGCACACTTTAGACGAGATAGTGAAGGCAAGACAATGTATCAAAGCGTTGTTATGTTTGATATAATGGATTCTAAAGATAGGACATACTCAACACCAACACGTAGATGTACTATTGGTTCCACTGAACAACTTTCTCAGCTTGATGATGTCATAGAAATGGATGGATTAGTGAATGTTTCTGTTCGCCGGCGTGCGTCATTTGGTGGAATGGGAGAGAAAGAAAATATTGCAAAAGAGCATA
This sequence comes from Neoturris breviconis, assembly GCA_032360805.1. Lineage (NCBI taxonomy): Eukaryota > Metazoa > Cnidaria > Hydrozoa > Anthoathecata > Pandeidae > Neoturris > Neoturris breviconis. The sequence continues at coordinate 7,018 of JAULBZ010007503.1, read as the reverse complement.
TTATTCCCATAGACATGTTGCAAACTCGTATGAATGAAATGAAGAAGTCTCAATCAACACCTTTACTTTGTGATGGCGAATCGTTTTCATTTTCACCACGAGGGATGAGGCCTGTTAGTCAATTCATGGGACAACTTGTATCAGCTACTAGTCTTAATCGTATATTTACCGATCGGAAATTTAAAACATCTGTAGAACTGAAAGGATTGTTACTTGATGAAACACAACTATAATTTCCTAATGGGCAAAAACATGTTCCAAATCCGCAGTAAAGACACTAGCACAATATTTGTTCTATCGTTTTTGCAGACTTTAAACAAGTTTTTGCCAAGTGGGCGATTTTCAGAACGTTCTATTACCAATGTTGGCTATATAGCTTGAAGCGATCCTCAAAATTCCCTCCTCCACCATGATTATTTGCTCTCATTTACAACGGTAAATATGGATCAGAACTCATAATTACTGTGGAGGAAGGATTTTTGCAAGCAATCGTCAAACCTCGCTCCTACGGAGTGTATTTACTCTTATTTCGACTTATTATGGAATTTATGCGGACTGGAATTTATCCTTTGCAGATAAAGGTTTCACCTAATTTCATTCTATGAATCCCCTTGGAGTATACGGGATATAAAGGCTTAAGCCATATCAAAACTCCAAGAATATACAAAAAGTCTCTGTTGAAGAATACTATAGCAATGACCTTACAATTAATCAGTTAACCTACACTCTTCTAAAAATAAGAACAAATAACCACTGTGGAGGAGTAAATTCGAGCATAGCTTCAGACTTTGCAACCATGAGCTATCTACATACCTCTATTCTATAGTGACAATATGTTATTTATTTCTGCTACAATTGCAAGATCTAAAGTCAATACTCGAAACAACAGCAAATAATCTCTGTGGAGGAGTAATCTTTGACTATAACTTCAGGCTTTAAATCTTGAAGTTATTCTCAAAAATTACTCTTTCACTGTGGTATTTCTTCTTATTTCTGTTAGTCCTCTTCTTTTGCAGATAAACACTGTTTCTACCATCTCTTTAATTGTTAGAATTGTTTTCTATTGAAGGACTGGGATTGGGATTCAATACCTTTTTCCACAAAGCTAGTTCTGTGCATTCATAAACACGAAATAAAAAAAAATTAACATTTTCTAATAATGACTTCACCACCCTACAGAAGGATTTATATTTTTACAACTTTATTCCAGAAATTTTAAAGCTGAAAACTATACTCAAAATACACTCTTCTTTTACAGGTGATGCCTGGCAGTTTATCAGGCTTTTTTAAGAAAATATTTATCCTTAGAGTTTTTTATTCATTCTTAATACTTTTTGTTCCATTTTTTTTTTATTTTATTAATTTGTGTGGAAGTTTAAAAATGGCAACAAAAATTACTAATTGTTGTTAAACAGATTTTATGGTTGTCCAAGTGTAGTATGATACTAAAAAACATAGTTTTAAATATTACTGTTAATATATTTACCTAACATCATTACTCTAATACAGTGCTTGAGAAAACAGCATATAATCACTGTGGAGGAGTTCTAAGCATACCATCAGGTGATTAGAATTATCTCTCCTTTACATTGGTTATTTGCTCTGACAGTGCTTGAGAACAAATAATCGCTGTGAAGGAGTGGTTTTTGAGCATTGCTTCAGGCTTGATAGCTTGAAACTATGCTAAAAAAATCACTCCTCCACATTGATTATTTTATTTTGAACATTTCTTGTTTGTCACTTGTAAATATAGCACCCTTTTAGCAGACGGTTTCCATGAGGCGAAAAAATTCACTGCGAAAGCCAACAGGTATTCCATTGGTAGAAATTGACGTCACGTCATGTGTGACGTCGATTTCTACCAATGGAATGTATTCTTTTGACTATCGCGGCGAATTTTTCCCCTCATAGAAATGAACGTTTTTAGATATTTATTTATGAGATTTATGCAATAAGTTGTAATTTTTTAACCCCCATTGCTTTTGAAAAACTTGTATAATCTATGGTATAACCATTCTCTCTACTTAAAGTCACATGATCACCCTATTTTGGTCAAAATTCCAAATAAATAAAGCTTGTAATGTCAGTTACACATTCTGAAAATTTCATTCTTTAAAGACATCTATTAGTGGAGATGCAAGTGATTAAAGTTTTGTATTTTTTATGCTAACTGTGTGGCAGCCATATAGTTTGTCCAAACTTCATCGCTTTTCGCATAATTACACGAAGTTGCAGCTAGTTTTTAATAAAATAGTTGCTTATTTGACCCACTTCTTGTTATTTATAAATGCTGAGAATTTCAGGGTGTGATTAGTAATTGTCAATAGTGAACTTGATATAGATTTTTAAATTTTGACAAAATAGGGTGGTTATGTGACTTTAAGCCACGTTTCCCTCTAGAAAATTATCCGCGGAACGGAAAATATTTCAAAAGGAACAAAAGAAAAAGTTTAAAATTTTCAACTTTTAAAAATTTTCAGATTGGAAAATAATCTGCTTGGTTAATTTGTTTTCCAGCGGGAAATGTTCTTGAGTGAGAATGGGCCTTTACAGTATTCAATATAAGACAACCACTGTGAAGCAGTGCTTTTTGAGCATCGGTTCAAGCTTTATAGCCTGGAAATCACTCCTCCGCAGTGATGATTTGCTCTTATTTCGAACATTGTCTTAGAGGAGTAGCCAGGAATTTGTTGGTATCCATTTTATTAATTTGTTTTTATATTCGTGACACACTTAATTTATAAATCTTGCGAAAGTTACATCAGTTTCATATAGTTCATAATAGATTAGAAATTCCTGAAAAATACATAATTAGTGGCAATACTCTTGAAAATGAACAACAATAATGAGATCCAAAAATCTGAATGAAGCGATTACACTGGTTGAAACCGATGTCAACTATGTAATGGCTTCAGCTAGAATTCACTAAGTAGAAATCCAGCTTTCATTGAGAATTTCACTCTTAAATTTTGCGTTAGTTTGTATTTATTTATTATTTTAACTTCTATGATCTTTTGAGAAATATAACCTTAAAGGTAGAAAATCCTACGGAATCCGCACGAATTAATTCCGCCGCAGTTTTTCTAAAATTTTGCAAACCGCAGGAACTTTCAGAAAATAATATAAGTTTCTATCAAACCATGTACGATCTATCTATACTACAATCGTGGTCATATATATTTGCTAAAAACGGAAATTCGTGCAAAAATTCGGAATTTCAACTTTGACAAAAAGCCTTACATTTTTACTAGCAAGATGATTAGAACAAAAGTTTGAATTTGTTCCAAGAGCTTGGGTACTAGGCTGCTTGAATCATGGAATTTGTCGAATTTGTAAAAAGACCTCAGATCCTAAACCCGAAGTTTACTCGATAAATCTCTAGGGACTTCTCATGGTTGTTTTTCGCACTTTTGCTTTACTTGTGGTTTAAAAGTTTTATCATAATTTATGACCTTGATTGTAGCCTATGTTTACTAATTATTAGTTAATTAGTTTTCATCCGTATACTACAAAGAAAGTTTTGTTGCACTGCGAATTTCGCTTAAGTTGGTAAGAATTCATGATAATTAACGTTCAAACTTTTATTCGCATGAATAAATACCGCAGAATTAGCGATCTTTAGTACCAGTTGCATGATTTTTTTTCTTTAAGTTAGTTCTTTCATTTCCAAAGATAGTTAATGAATATTTGCGTCTGGTTACAACCCTCAAAATAACTGTTTGATATCATCTGTGGAGAAGTGTTTTTGAGTACAGTTTTCAGCTTTCAAGATTAGCAACACCCCTCCACACGTGATGTCCGACATGTATTTTGAGGTTTTGGTTACATTTTCCATTTAACGGAAACTATTTTTTGCCGTTATTTCTATATGAGAAGGAGAGTCATATGCTTTTAACCAGTAAGGAGGAGAATGGTATTTTTAACTACTATTACTGAAGTTTTTTGTTTTTTTATGAAATCTTTTATTTGACGTTGTTTCGCGTGTGTTTAATATTTGAAGGTTATATCTTTGAAGTAAACTGATCACAATAGATGTTGTATTTTATTGGTTTCTTTCACGAAGACACCAATCAGTTGTTGACCTACGCTCTTACAATACAGACCTTTATTTTGAAGAATTGGACTTCCACAGTTCGAAGAGTTTTAAATTTTCATTTCATTCTAAATCTACCCAAAGTCCGCAGTAAAGACGCTAGGATAACGTTTTCACCTTCGTTCTAGCGTCTTTACCGCTTACGTTTAGAATGAAATTACCATTAACATAAAGGAAATGTAGTTTTTGTTACTAAAATTATACGGTCACACCTCGTAAAATTTTTACTTATCATACCCGTCCGTATCCTTATTTCTAGCACCGTTATTAAGGCATGGTTTATAAAAACATTTATATAAACCCTTCTTTTAAGGTTTTAATCTTTCTTGCGTTTTGATGGAATCATTCTAATACCCTGAATATGAGGTGTTTATTTATATGTGTGTACTACCTCCTGTAGAACACGGCTGAGTCTACTAAATCACGTGCTTGGGTCCCCTACATTCCCGCACCCTGTAAATATTTTGCAGACGAGGAATCTGCTAATCTTTTGTTTGGCATTACGAAGTTTGGCATTAATTTTATTCGACCTGAAATTTGGAGAAAATTACGGAGTCATGCAGTTAAATTTTGGTACAGATGACGTCATCATGACGTCACATTATTATCAAATATATCAGATTTTGCAAATTTGTTTTTGAAACTGTAAATCATGAAAGCAACCAATGTCCATCAATAAAATTTGTAACTGGTGACACCATAGACATACGAAAAAATACTTGTGTTCTAAATTTAAATATCTGCGTAATGCCAAATAAAAGATTAACATTTCTGGTGTGTACACGTATTTTTTTATACGAATCTAAAGTTGAGACTTTCTAGTGAGTTTCTTTTCCCCCTGATTTTACTAGTGAAACTTCCTTAAGAGTTTCCTATTTCAAGGAGTACCTTACCGGGATTCAAGAAAAGATGTACCAATAGGAATAAGCTAAAATTGATTGTTTATCAGCAATAACAATATCCATTTAATTTGTGTAGACAAAACAACAAATACCTTTCAAATAAAACTACATACACGAAAGAAATTGTAGGTGAAAGAGAAATTTAGAGGTCTTAATTTTGGTAATGGGTACTAGATAAGTTTCTTAATTAGTTTTTCGATTTTGCTAGAGTTTCTTAAAAAGGGTATGATGAGGGCACAGGGAGCGCGCAACACGGCTCTGCATGACATATCGTACTGTTTGTGTACTATGTTCATATATAATTCATTTGAATCGTAATCGGTGGTTTTTCATATCCTGTTTTGTTCGAGAGCTGCAGACTCATTGTTTTCTCAATATTCTGGAACTCAAGTTTATTTTTATTCCTTAAATTATCTATTATCAAAGTGTAAAAAGGAGTCACATGGTAAAATATTTCTGTGTGGTTTTGAAATACTGTGTACTGTACTGCTAAGAAACATACATTCTATTTCTGTGACAACTAAAGAAATATTTTTTTGTCTAAATAAGTAAAATCCACGAGACGTACATGTGTTTTAGAGGTTAATATCTCGAAAAATATATATATGATTGTTTCTTACCGTTTTCAGGTGTTTCTTATTTTTTACCTACTACAGTTTCTTATAAAAAAATTTGGAAATACAAACTTCAGTGGGTTAAAACTTGTCCTCGATAAAGAGGCAACATAGTCTACAAACACTCACATAAATATTTGAGACAAAGTAAAATTCGAGCAAAAATTCCGAATTTTCAACTGTATAAAAAGTCTTAAATATTAGATGGCAAGACAAAAGACACAAAAAATTGAATGTGTCCTAAGAGCCTGGGTACTAGGCTGCTTGGGACGGCAGAATTTGTCGAGTTTGCAAAAAGACCTAAGATCCTAAGCCCTAACTCTACTCGATAAATCTCTAGAGACTTGTCCTGGTCATTTTCCGCATTTGAAATCTACTTGTGGTGTGTATTACTAACCAAAATTCATGAAATATCTCATTATTTTGTGTTTGCTTGTAGCTTCCAGACCTTGAAGAAGTTATTGTCCTCTGGGTAGTAACAAGACAACTCTAAGCATCGGTTTTTAATTAATAGGCGAGAATGACAAAAGTTTTTGTTTTTATTTGTTTTTTGAGAATAGTTATTCTGATAAAATAATCGTTGTCTCTTCTTCTAAATAACCAACAAACCCCTAAAAATGTCATTAAGTTTCTGATTTTTTCAAGATTTCAATTGGCCATATCTTCGGTTAACTTTTAGTTTGTGATTCGAACCCTAAATATGTTCGTTTGAATTGGAAATGGTCTCAATACGTCCATGATCTGAGGGTTAAAAGGAAAAAAAATATGTGCGAAATAAAGGCTTCAAAAATGCTATTTTGAGGAACATGCTGTTTAAATAATGCAAATCAAAGGGGTTTAATTTCAATAGTGCTTTTAGTTGTTTCCGGACAAATTTCATTGGAAAACCTTTCGAAGTCTAAATCTCGATCGTTCTTTTATTTGAGAGATCTTGGATAGAGATGACATAAACATGACTTTTTGCCTTTTATATCTACGGAGACCGGACTTCTTGCTCTTCGATATATGAAGACCGAAAAGGCAAGAAGAACCGCTGGGGATGAGTTTGGGAACTGGTTCAATCAAAACTAACGAAGAAATATCCGTGAGTTGGCAATTCAATGAAATTAAACAATTACACACAACATGAAAGAAAATACAATCCCGCATATCTCCGTACTTGGACTGTGTACTACCATATATGGTAATACACAGTCCGAATACGGAGCTATACGTGATTGTACTCGGTAGTGTTTCACGTTTCAGTCTTTTTGATTTCCACTAGCCTTTCAGACGCTCCGAAGAGGAGAGGCTACGGGGGAGAGCGCAAAGCGCGGCGGAATGACAGGCGAGGTGCGAAGCACGGAGCGCCTTTAGCAACTTGGTATCTCATTAATCATGCAAAGACTATTGCGCTTGATTTTTTGAAC
>JAULBZ010007502.1:0-11453 GCA_032360805.1 Neoturris breviconis | reverse complement strand
CCCCCCCCCCCCCCCCCCCCCCCCCCCCCCCGCTTAAAATAAATATTTTGGAAGCCTGTGGGATTATTAAAAATACAACGATATTATGAGAAGTTCATTTATATCAACCATAGATATCTATGTATCAACAAAATATCAAAGAATATAGATTAATTCTATGTGTGAAATTTTAATTTATTTTTGAGAAATTTCGGGATGGCGCCAAACTTTTTGCAGATGACTAAAAACAAACGAAATATATATAGATTAGAGTTGAAGCAAATTAAATTTTTGCGTCCAAATGGGAAGTTTCTTTTGTGTATTGATCACGTTTGGCCAATAGAAGCCACATAATTTGAACTTCTGACAAATTAAAATGTGATAATTCGAACAGCTTTTTTGTTCCCGTAAAACGTTCCAAAGGGACGACGGACACTTGCTTAAATTCAAAAATCTGATCCGAACCGACCCCTGGGCCGGCGATTCAGCTGGATGATATTTGACATACTCGTACGTACCCAGTTAGCACCAATAGTACATTTGGGTGGGAGAGGGGAAGGATGGAATATTAGACTTAGTGTTTTTATCCATTGTCCACGAGTACTTTTTCACCGACAAGAATATTCGACTTACCGGAGGCAAATAGCCCTGGAAACAAGGTTGGACATTTGAATGAAAAGAGGGCGTTAGTTCGAGGAGGGTGTATACTACTCGCGATTTCAAGAAGGTCATTTCGGAACCGTAATTTTTTTGACATCACTTGGGGGCGCGTGCGCAAACCAAAAATTTACGCTTTTTTCGAGAATTCTCTTTAGACGCCAAACTAAAATGGTTGTTGTTGCTTGATACTACTTGCAAATCCTATACCATCGGCACTTCCTAAGTCAAGTCATATATATAAAATCTTTACACTAAAAAGTACGTTTTCCCTTTCTACTATATATCTGAATATTTTTCTTCTTTCTCCCCTCATTCGCGTCCTGTTGATAGTCTCATTGGCTCATAATTTTAGATGACTGCTGAAGTAGAACAACCCGCTACAATGGAACAACCACTGCAATCTCCTATCGAAGAGATCAAGAAGGAAGACCCAGGTATTTATCAATTACTCTTGGAGACTCTTATAAGGTAAACTATACTTGTGTAAGCCCACCATATAAGTACTCTACTAAAGTGTTTATAAAAATTACGCTTCTGCACCCCCCTCTCTGGAGGATGCATGACAGGTGAGAAGAAGTTGGATCTCTGAAAAATTAGCATAACTAGGTCTCTTAATGAGTTAAATAGTGCAAGTATGAGGTTGGGTTGTGGGTGTGCCTAAACGTGTGACAATCTGAGTAAAAACATGCCTATCTACCATGCCCATCCCTTGAAAATGAGGTGGAGGCACAATTGCCTTGGCCAATCAAATCTTCTAAACGAACAGCATGAAAATTACCTAGCCTATGTTATAAGAAATGCTTTTTTCCCCATGGTCTGACACTTTAATTCGTCACAGAGAGAACATTCTTGGTTTGGTAGACAAATTCGGAGATACCGCAGCCATTATGGATTTTTCCACAAGGGTGAGTTGAACTTTGAACCTTTGCCATCATCTACTCCCTTCGTTTGCAGCATGCACAGTTAATGCCGTACCCGGGGTATATGTTCTGAAATTTTGACTGTTATTATTTTTCTTTTTGGGATTAGTATTCCAAACAAATATTTAGGAAAAGGGCGTTAACTGCTCGACCCATGCCCATTTTTGGGGGCGGTAAGAACAATAAAAAAAATTCCCTATTTTTGGTAATTTTTGTATTGAAATATGACGTCATTGCCAAAATAAGGAGGGGGTAAGGAGTTGCACTGAGGCAAAGTTTACATGGCGTATATTTACGTCCCGTGGGACTCAGGGTTAAACGAAATTGCAAGCAGAAGTAAAACCAGGTCAAATTAAGAAATAAAACCAGGTCAAATTAAGAAATATATGGGTATTAATGGGTGGCATTTAGAAGAAGAGATTTATTTATTTAATTAATTTTTAGCTGCAGTTACAGTAACTTCTGATACTGATAGTGATAGTGACGATGATGTCCCAGAGTTAGAAGATGCTGATGACACACCTTCTCATCCGTCAGATGCATTTGCAGCTGCTGGTATTCAGGAAGAACCAGTCAGTAAATCTAAACAAAGTAGAAGTGAAAAAAAAGCTAGAAAAGCTATGTTAAAATTAGGACTTAAAACCGTTACTGGTGTTACACGTGTTACAATAAGAAAATCAAAAAATATATTATTTGTTATAAATAAACCAGATGTATATAAAAGCCCTGCTGGAGACACACATATTGTATTTGGTGAAGCTAAGGTTTGTATGAACTAAATTCTCTATACCTACATGGTTCTAAGTAATTATTCGATGATTTGCTAAACATTGTCATTAGAATTGCAACTGAGCAATGATGTAATTGCCAAATTAGCGAATTACAGGTCTTAGAGTACAGCCATTTAAATTAGCAACTATGAAATGCGCGAAATTTCAGTAGTGTAAAAAGTATTTAAGCATATGTTCTGTTCGATACAGAATAAAACTGAACTGAGATGCTTTTGTCTATTTTATAATTTTGCATGGGAAAATTTTTTTCGCAAATTTTTGCTTTTCTTGTTTTTAAACGTACTGTAAAACCTAAAAGTAGTTGTTGTTTTTATATTGGTGACCTTAAAAAGAAATGTGGTCAAGAGGGATAAAGACGGATTTTCAAAACTTTTTTTGGGAAAAGTTGTGTGTCTAAAGGATAAAAATCTCTGAAGATTTTGACTTCATGGCGCATTCCAATCAAGAGGGGGAGTGGGGAAGTCCGTCCCCTCTTAGTGCTAATAATTGATGTTTGTATGTGGCTAAATGTCCTTATTTACTGTATTTTATTTTTTTCATTCAAATGTATATTATATCTGAATGTACCGTCTGCAAAAACAGATTCATTCATTCGTAAATAAAAATTATTTTGGTTAAGATTTCATTCATTCCAGAGCTGTATTAGGTGAAAAATAAGAACACAAGTATTTTTAATATTTTATTCTTAGGAATTGAATTTTTCAGTCCTTAGTCCCTTGACGATTTTGAGCCTATGTTCTTATAAATGTGTTATAATAAAATAAAGTGTGTACTTAATTAATGGTTAAGATTGTTGCCATCTGTAAAATCTGTTTTAATATCAAGCCTCAAAATAACGGGGTCACCTGTTAAGTGTTTTTGAGTACAGTTTTTAGTTTCAAATCTGAAATTACTTAAAAAACACTCCTCTGCACTTAATGTCCGATCATTGTATTGAGGCTTGGTTATACTGTTTGACCCAGTGATGAAATTTGATTCATTGAGCTAATTGATAACTTGATCCTTCTATTCTGCTTTTTATTCTCTTTTCTAAATCAATTTGTCTATGTTAAACCTTTGTTTCCATCTTTAATCTCTTTTCTACTATTCAGGATCAGTTTGACTGCTATGATCATTAGATTATGAGAGCTGAGGGTCATTTGACAGTATATTTAGGAGCCATCTCCAAAATTCATTTTAGAAAGCAGATATTTTTGCAGCTTTAAAGTAGCCAAAATCGATAAATTTGAGAAAAATCAATCTACAATGAGGAGTATTAAGTCAATGAGCTTGTAATTGATTGGTTTCTTCAGCACTCTTCCCCTAGGAACGAATTTTGGAGATGGTCCCTTACTATGTTTACTGCCAGCAACATTTAATTCCTAATTTGTTTCTCATTTAGATTGAAGATCTCAGTCAACAAGCTCAAGTACAAGTATGTATATTTATATAGGCCATGCTGCAAAGTTCTGAATAAAAACTCAACCTAATTCCCAGGGCTTAAAAACTCACAAGGTGTTATGTTTAAAACTTTTATGTGTAATAAATATTTTCGATCAATCTAAACATGATTGTGTTTTCTTAATCATTAGTTCGCTGATTTCTTGTGAAAAACAAGGTCCGAATGTCTTTAGATTTGACAGTAGGAACAACTTTAGATTTTTCACGTTTCAAATGGAAGATGAAGCATGATTTGTGTATTTTTAGTCGTTTTCTCGTGTTTTGGTTTAAAATATGTTTTCAATTCCGAAATACTTTATCATTCACGAAAATAAATACTCGCGAAAATTTTACCCCAAAGGTACTTTTGAACTAAAAAACATTTAGATAAAATTTTAGATCAATAGTAAGTTTTCGTGTCAAAAACTTTTAATGACAGAGAGTTTTAGAATGCTAAAAGTCATATTTGCTCTTACATTTTTAAAATACTAAGCATATACAAAAGAACTATTCTTCCATAAGTTCGTCATCATCAACTATTAAACTATTGTGTCATCTTCATCAAATGTCCTCAATTTTAGTAATTTTTCCAAAATCACCTTAACAAATGGACATAATTGTCTTAAGAAAATCCTAAATTCTCATTTTTTGTAGTCCAAAATTCTGCAGTGTTAGTCCGAAATTTAATTTATTTTTGTCCGAAAGTTTTTTGTCTGAAATATTTCGATCCAAAAGTTTCATTTTTGATAAATGTTATTTCCTTAGGCTGCAGAAAAATTCAAAGCACCAGAACCTGTGAACCAATCAACTATATCTGAATCTAAAATAGAACCAGCAGAAGCTGAAGAAGATGATGACGAAGAGGTATTTATCATTTATTCATGTGGTGTCATCAAATACTAAAGCACCTAGTTTACACAAGTTTTGGAAGATCTTTTCGAATGTGCAGAAATAATAGTGGACAGAGTCGGATTTGTACCAGCAACCTCTGAATTTCTGTTTCAATACTCTGCCAACTGAGCTATCAGTCTGATGGTAAGGCATGTGGGCACCTCGTTATAGCTTTCACTTATACACACTTAACCCTTACCATTGGATTGAGAGCAGTTAGTGGTTCGAACCCACTTACTATCACTATTATTACTGCACATTCATGGCCCCTTACCTCAGATCACGCATTTTGCCTTTATAATTCCAAAGCCATTCCGATTGTGACTAACTTATATATGGCTGATTAAGGCAATTGCCGAAATGTATGCTCTGAGGTAAGTTTTCAGAATATACGTATAGTACAATGGTCGAAATGAGAGCAAATAATCACTGCAGAGGATATAGCTTCAGGCTATATAGCCTCCGCAGTGATTATTTACTCTAATGTCGACCACTGTTCTACTCCATAGAACAATGATCTACTGTCTGGCACTCAGTTGGGCAGACTTTTTTTTAACACTTTACTTATGATTAGACATTATTAGGATTAAAATAACTGCCGAACATCATGATGAAGGAGAGATCTTTCAGAATATTTTCAGTCAAATTTTGTGAGGACTTATTTTTGCGAATCAATCCAAAATTCTCGAAAATTAATCCATTTATTGTATAAAATTCATTAGGTTGACGCAACAGGCATCGAAGAAAAAGATATTGAACTTGTATGTCAACAATCAAATGTTTCGAGGAATAAAGCTATCAAAGCTCTCAAAACAAATGATAATGATATTGTTAATGCTATTATGGTAGGTGTTTAATTTAATTCACGCTAAATATAATTAAACTCAATTGCTCATAAATGCTTGATTTTAAGCACCACGGATCGCTTGTTCCAATATATTTTCAGAAACGAAAGTTTTTTTATCCTGGTTTGATAAAAATTATGAATAGTATGATATGTCAAGTGAAATGACAATTTCAAATAGTTGTTATTCATTGTAAAAATGTTTTTCATTGAAAGGACCTTGTCTGAAATTTACTTGCGTTACCCTACATAGAAGAAAATATCTTAGCGTCTACAAACAAGATACAGAAAGTACAGTTAATAAGTGACCTCTCAACTACGTGCCCCTCTCCACGGGAATGTTTAAATTAGCGCCCCCCTGGTAGCATTTCCCCCTCCATCAGAATCTTTAAGTTAGCACCCCCTGGCAGCATTTGCAACGGGGACAGTTGCACTTCAACGTTTTTAGATCAGTGCTTGCCGTGAGGACAAAGTAATAATCACAATAGAGGATTTTATTAGTATAGCTTCAGGTGACAAAAGCCTGAATCTATGCTCAAAATTTACTCCTACGCAGTGATTATTTGTTTTTATTTTGCAGCCTTGCAGATATTGAATGTTACTTTTTCATTTCAGGAACTCACCATGTAAATATCAATGGGATTACATTGTTGCTGACAAACATCTTGCTTTTATAACACAATTTTGTATTTATTTTATACAAGCCAAAACAACGGATGGTCCAATCATATTGTTTTAACGCGCGTCCCACACTCTTCTCAATTTGGTTACTTTCTGGTTCTTCCTGGTTTTTCCTTGCTTCAAACGATATGTATGATATGAAATGTGAAAGTTGGCGTTTCGTTATAAATAAATTACCTATTACAAATGTGATCCATCTTGTTTTCGATACAACTCATCCCTTAATTTAGTTCTGTGATAACATCTCTTTCTATGCGAAAGCCTCAATATACCGGTCAGACATCACCTGTAGAGGAGTATTTTTGAGTACAGTTTTTAGCTTTAAAGCTGGAAACTGCTTAAAAGACTCTTCTTCACAGGTGATGTCCTCTCACCTTTATTTTGAGGCTTGGTACGAATTATCCATGTTGACTACGGAGTACGGATATTCATTTTAGTCAACAGTCGAACATTTGCTTTGTCCAAAAATGAAAACGTTCTTAATTTTTAATGTCGGAACATTTGAATTCAAAGACGTGAACTATTGTTTAATAAAACCTTGATCTGGAAAACTAAACTTTTTAGGCAGAAATTTTAGCTTCTACTTTGTTATCCGCGTAAAATAGTAATAAAAATAATGAAAGACCGAATTCAACCGCGTATCGTCTGTTTACGACTTGGTTTTTACATTTGGTTGAGGAAAGGTAACTCCTTGATTCAGAATGTGTGGGGTTCTCTTTCGGTATGCGAGAATAAAATAAAATTGACATCTATGTCGTCTACTTTATGATATTTGTTTATTCAGTTTCCAGGAATGTTTAAAACAGACCTCTATCTATCTATTCGGGCGCTTGTCCGCTTTTTTGAATGCGCCCATAAGTAACGTTTCTAGATTATGTTTTATATTGTTTGTTTATTGGTTTATGGATATGGTTATTGTTTTCGTATGGTCATGGTTTTCGTATACCTTAAAAGTCTTAATTTTCGCGAGTCTTTAATTTTGCGATTTTTGAAAAAATTAAAAACTCGCGAAAATTTTCGGAAAACACTAATTTCAAGAAATTTTTCGAAGGCATAATGTATCTATTATAAGGGAGCTCCTAAATGAACGATTTCAGGTAAATAACAAAATAATTTTTTTAGTACAGTCTATTTAAATAAACTGTCTTACTCGGATTCTGAGTGGGAGTTGGATTTGGACGGAAATGCATTCACTTTATTTGAATAGAACATCCATTGAATCATGTTTTTATTTACGCAAAATATCCTTTTCTAAACTCCAGTGTCTTTTAAAACTCTTAAAAGTGTTTTTTTTTGGCCTTCGCGAAATTAAAACCCCGCGAAAATTAAGACTTTTAAGGTAGTTCTAGTTATGGCATGGTTATAGATTATGGTCATGGCTTTTGTTAAAGGTTTATGGTTACAGTTTGCGGATTATGTTTAAGGGTATGGTTTATGTTTGTGGTTACGGCTGTCACAATGATCATGGTTATTGTTTTGGTATGGTATGGTTATGGCATTGCTATGAATATTGTTTATGGCTTATATTTATGGTTGTGGTTATTGGTATGGTCATGGTTTACGGTTTTGGTTTATGGTTATGGGTTATCGTTATGGTTTATAGTTGGGTTATCGTTGTGCTTTATGGTTATTGGTATGGTTTATGGTTTTATTTATGGTTATGGGTTATCGTTGTGCTTTATGGTTATGGGTTATCGTTGTGCTTTATGGGTATGGTTATGGGATATCGTTGTGCTTTATGGTTATTGGTATGGTTTATGGTTGTAGTTTATGGGTTATGGTTATTGGTATAGGTTATGGTTTCGTTTATGGTTTACGGTTGTGGGTTATGGGATATCATTATGGTCATGGTTTGCGGTTATGGTTTGAAGTTGTGGTTTATGGTTGTGGTTTATGGTTTGCGGTTATGGTTTATGCTTATGGTTTACGGTTGTGGTTATGTGGTTTTGTTTATGATTATGGTTCTGGTTAATGGTATAGCTTACAGTTACGGTTTATGGTTATGGTTTACGGTATTGTTTATGGTTATGGTTTATGACTATGGTTGTGGTTTGGCATAGTTTACGGTTATGGTTTCGTGTATGGTTATGGTTTACGGTATTGTTCATGGTAATGGTTTATGACTATGGTATATAGTTTATGGTTTATTGGTTATGGATTATGGTCATGGTTTATAGTTATAATTTATGGATAATGGTTATGGGAATGGTTTATGGTTGTGGTTACGGTTAACATAATGGTTATGCTTATAGTTTTGGTATGGTTATGATTTTGATATGTTATGGTATGGCTATAGTTATAGATACCGTTTATGGTTTATTGTTATGGTTACGGATTATAGTTATGCTTTATGGTTACGGTGCTAAGTTGAGATCATTTCTCTAAATAAGTAAACTAATCATTACTGATTAGTAATTCCGCACGAATCATTCGGCCCGCCTAGGCAATTAATTAAGTAATTACTATCAGCATTATGTCAGTTCTAACTCCAAAAACTACTCGTAAGCAAAACGGTGCTTAACCGGCAGAAATACTTCGGCCACCATGCAGCTGTTTTATTGATTTCCGAACAGCATTCTGAAAATTTGTAGCTTATGTTGGCATAGATTTTCGAAATAGATGCTATTGCTATCTGAAATATTTGCAATTGAATGTCTGATCTGTTCTCAGGACGGAAATTGTTAAAGTCTTCAGGCTTCTTGTTTTCTTTCATTCCCAGGAAAAAATCTTGAATTTTTTACTTGAAAACGTGTATGTAAACACCCAATGTTATAAAAGTTTGTCCTACTTTCTTAACTTTACAATTTTGTTTATAGTACTCGTTAACTCGCGGAATATTTTAAAAAACGACCCTCAAAAATATTATATTCGTAGAGCCAATCAGTTTGCAGAATCGACCGGCAAAGGCCAGGGCTTTCTTCGCCGCTCTTCCGTGCTCGAAAAGGCAAAAAGCCCTGAGAACGAGGTTGATGGCGCATATTAATATTTTTTCAAGTATAAAAGTATTAAGCTGCTAAATGTAAGTACATGACAAATTGATTATATGGTTATATGTTCGAGGAGATTTTTTTCTTCTTCTTCTTTTTTTTTTGGAGGGGGTGGGTGGATACAACATAGAGCTTTTACACTAAAGGCAAAAATCTTTCGGCCGCCAAGCGGCTGTTAACTCCTCTTCCTCCTCGTATTTTTGCAAGATTTATTAATTCTATTCTTTGACAGCAAATTATTAAGTAACAACATTATATCTTAAGTAACAACATTAAAATAGCTATCAGGGGGTCATAACGTTCACTACAGAATTAAAATCTTTCTACAATCGTGGACGTAAATGATGATAAAAGCACAAAGTCTAATATCCATTTTTTTCCCTTCCCAAATACCCCCTCCCCCAATCTCAATGTTAATCTTCATATTTGCTGTGTACGTACAGAAAATCAACATTGAAGGTGGGGGAGGCGGAAACCTTGAGATTTATATCGATAATTTACGCCCAAGATTGTCTGAAATTCTTTAAAAAATTGAAATAGCACACCTCCTATAATAAATCACTTCTATATAGCTAGGAAATGCATATAAAAAACTTAGTAAGTAAGAGAAACTGGACTCTTTCCTCTTTAAAAATAGTGCAATGAGGATTCTCTTACACAAAGCACATATCAAAGTTTCTTCACAGGCTGTATTCTTGCCTTCTTTCAGAAGATATGAGTGAATATGTTTGAATATACATTTAAAACACCGATGGTTGTAGTTTCCAGTGATGACCAGTACTGAATTTGAAAGAAACAATTTATCGAAACCACATATGGTGTATTCAAGTTATATCCAAAAGATAAGGAGGGAATTTTAAAATGAAATGTAAACAAACAAATGCTCTGTTGATAGGTACAAACAGAATCGCTAAAAAAAATGTAAAGTTTGCCTAAAGATAAATAGTTATCTATGCACAATGCTCTCACAGTATTCTGTTTCATCTGCAAAGCTGTGGGGAACATTATGCACAGATAACATTTATAATTTACCTAAATATCCCTCCAGCAGGGATTACATACTGGTATTTTAAAAAGTTACCGTCGAGTTACTGTACGATTACAAAATTACAAAAAAAAATATTTCTTTTTAAGAAAATGATGGTAACTCGTAGAAACTCGTTCTTTTATAGGCAAAACATAACAAAAAAAATGTAAATGGGAACGGTAACTCATCGGTAACTGGTTGGCAACTCGACGGTAACTCGTCGGTAACTCGTGCTTTGCTAGCATTTATGATGTTGTACGAAGGTTTTCTGAATTACTTCTATCTAAAATCTTTGTTTTGTTTTATTTTTACATCGTATATACAGTATATCTTCGAATAAATGTCTAGGCACTCATTTAATTGTGGAGGTTTTGGGGTAGGCGCTTATTCGAGATACACACTTATTCGCGACAGGCGCTTATTCGAGGATATATAGTATATATTTGTACAAAACAAGAAGGGCAGTATATACTAAATTTATGACTACAGCTGCACAGTGTATGTAGTAAAACACACATTTTTGTTGTAATCAAAATTTGCTTTGATGCCTTTTATTCTAAAGAGATAATAAAACTTCTAATATTCCATTTTCCTTTCCCCTCCCAAATACCCTCCTTCCCCCAATCTCAGTGTTGATATTCATATTTACTGTATACATACAGAAAATCAACATTGACGGTGGGGGGAGGGGGAAACTTTAAGAATTTTATCGATAATTTACATTTACGATTGTAGTTTCTGAAATTGTAGTGCATTGCCACTACTATCATCCCAATAGGAAAATTCTTGTTCAAAGTCCTCAGTAAAGGCACTAGAGCAACATAAAAATTTATTGTAACATCTACTGCAGACTTTGAACAGGTGTTTCCCAACTAGAATGCTGTAAATCGTCTCAAGTAAACTTACGTGGTAAGTATGTGACATCGGATCAACGTCAAACTTAAGTCAAAGCGTTGTTTTGACTTTGCTTTGATGTTGATACAAATCGGTGTGTCTGATGAGGTGCCACCTTAACCAGGCTCTTGTTAAAACACAGGGTACCCAAATTGGGTGCCAAATTAGGGTACTTATTTGGGTAGTAGAAAAGAAGAGTTATATCACATTTATCAAGAAAATAATGATATATAACATAGAAGGTAATCTTGTTAGCTTAATTGGAAGGTATATTGTGCTAAGGTTGAAAATTTAATTCCCAAAAAACAAACATTTCTTCTGACCTGAAAAAGTTTGAAAAAGTTTGTTTACATTCGATTC
>JAULBZ010007501.1:0-11455 GCA_032360805.1 Neoturris breviconis | reverse complement strand
GCGTTTATTAAACATTTTAGTGTTTAGGGGGGGCGTTTAATCGAAGGGGGCGTTTAAAAGAAGGGAGGCGTTTAATCGATGCATTACGGTATTTATTTTAACAAATTTTATCGCGTGAATAAGAAATCCTTATCTCATCTGATAAGTTCTCGATCAGCACGAGACGTCTAATCGACGCCAAAAAAGACGCGTCAAAACAACGTCATTTTGAAGTTGATTGCTATTAAGCACACAACGTCGGATGACAGTTGAAACAACGGCAACACAACGTCTTGACTTTGTCTTGACGTTATTTCAACGTTGATCTGATGGCATGGTTATCACTTTTTCGCGAAGTTAGCAGAAAATTACATATGCCATAGAAAGTTAACAGTGGCACGTTATGTTGTTGATGAATATTTAAATTTACAGTATGGCTAATTATTGATTTATTTATTAATATGCTTGATTCCACTTTGCGGCATTATAACTAATAATGGTACCAAAGCTATCATGAAAAAGAAATAATTATTTTCTGGTTGCATAAAATTATCATACATTACCGCATTTTCTGTTAATGAGACGTCAATGTATTACATTAACTGCAGAAGCAAACAGACCAAGTGAGATCTGGAAGAATCGAACTTGATCTGTAGAAGAGGCTATGTTTTTATTGATAGCATTTGTCAATTTTTTTTCGAGTTTCGATGAAATATGAGGACTTGGTTATCATTGCAAAATAACTAAATTGTATTAATAACAACGTGATACGTAGGCGATTGTTTCACTTTCCTATCTTTTAAGATTTTACTAGGCGATAAATTCACGTGTGACGTCAACCTTTTACAAATTCACTTAGATGACCTTTGTTACCAACAAAAAGCATACCGAAAGGTAAATGACCATTTCAACGCCCAACGCCCACTTCCAAAAAATCCACAAGGACAACCTAGTGGAGTTTAAAAAAACGCGCAGGGCGTTTAATCGAAATTAATAAGTTTTCAAAAACAGGTAACCAGCAAGAACAAATTATCTTTTACTCTCCCTAGTTTCCTCTACTTTATAAAGTATTTTCAATAAAGAATATGCCAATTTCAATGGCTCTTCAGTCAAGGCTTAACCTTATTAACCCTAAAAGTCCAGTACTTTTTAGGGCTCTGTAACACTGGGGGAGGGGCGGATCCCCCCTTCCTCTCCATAACTATTGAACCACTTGTAGTATTTGGATGAAACTTTCCACAATTATAGTCATAATAATTTCTAATTCCTATTTCAGTTTTAGATAGGTAATTTCTTGTTGTTTCTCATAGTTTCCGGGTTTTCAGTGAAAATCTTGCAAAATACCAATATTTTCATCCGAAAATCGGGGAAATTGGGGAAGACAGAATTCTCTTGTGACCAACTATGTAGAAACATTTATAAGTTTTATGCTACTACCCAAACAGAAGTTATGTCAAACAACGAATTGATGATTTGCAAAGGATTACCAACTTTAAAATATGTGGTTTAAGGTTATGACCCAGAAACACTAATTAGAAGATGATATAAAGCTCAAATTTTTAGCATATGTGATTGACTTTACTAAAGTCAGTTGGAAAGTTTCAGTATGATAACTATAGTGGTTAAACAGTTATACAGCACAGCATGGTAGGTGGCGGAATCCCCCCTCCAGTACTAATACGGTTAAACATGGACTTTTTCGACCCTTGTAGGCATGGGGTGGGGGGCATTAGAACCTCCCCCTCCCCCCCTGAGATTTCGAGATCTACAAAAGACTAGATGTCGAAACTTCTTACACTTATGGTCGAACTAAATTCTTAGGGGAAAAATTCCGAAAAAATTGTCACATGACGGAGATTTGTGTTGTGTGCTGTAAGATGGCAATAAGCATTGTTGAGTTACCTAAATAAGAATAATGGCTCTTACAAATACAATAGGGATACAAAGAACTTATAGAACTTATTTACGGCAATCTTGGTTAGGAGAAAATGGATTTGATCAGAATAGTTTAAGTCCGAAAAACACTGTTTACACTGTTTACACTGTTACACTGTTGACTGATGAATGTTGTTACATCAATAAGCATGTCAGAAGTGAAGCAAACAGTAGATACGTAAGTAATTTGGGTTGTTATGTATGGAATTGGGACTAAAAGGTCACAAAGTTAGGAGAATTAGGAGAATAGGAGAAATTACAATATTCTGTTCTGTAAAATATCAAAAAAATTATAAATATTGTTTACTAATTAGGGTTAATATAAATTACACTTTATTAACCCTATTCAGGATGGGACTATTCAGGACCATATTTTTATGCATAACTTCTGAACAAATGGCTATTACGGCTTGAAATATTGGGACTTTTCCTATAATTTATCTAGGATCATTTTCAAATATTTATTTTTTTAGTAACTAGGGATAATTTTCCCTTAGCAACCAAATTTTTGAAAGGTGGTAATTTTTTTTTGATTTTTTTTCTTTCTTATTTTTGCTTCACAATCATTTTGGTATATAGTTTTAAAAAAAATATTTTTCACATAATATTTTTTGCACCACCTGTTTGGACGTCATCAAAAAAATGATTATGCTAAAGTGTTGTTTATGTGTTGGACTAACTTTCTGGAGAGTTTCAACATTATAACATGTTCCCATCTAAAGTTCTGGAGAGCAGGGGGGCACTTTGTGCCCCCCTCCATCAGCTCAGAGCCCTAAAAAGTCCATACTGAATAGGGTTAACGAATGTGTCCTGTTTTGACAAGAAATGGTCGGTTAAATCTTTTCCCTTACTAAACCATTAAAACAAATAAAATAAAAACATGATAAATGATGACGGTTCAAAATGTCCATTACAGTTGGTGCTAATATCGTACCGAGTTTCATGGTGTAAAGTCAAGGCAATTCCAGAGATCGCCAGAGGGTGCGGAATACCGGAACCCCTCTAGTTTTGAGCAGCAGCCTAAAAAGCCTAGCATAAATAAATATATACAAATATTTTTGTGTATATGAGATTATATTTGTGCACTTGGGATTTTTTTTGTGTACAAGATAAGATTGTTTTTGTGCATATAAGATTATTTTTGTGCATGTAAGATTATTTTTGTATTTTTTAAGATTATACTTGCGAAATCTGTGCATAATAGATCATTTTTGTACACTTAAGATTACTTTTGTGCACTCAAGATTATTTTTGCGTATATATAAGATTATTTTTCTGTAATTTTTCTAAATTTATGATATGATAGCCTACAATTTTGACCTTTCGCTTCTGCTTATAAAGATTATTTTTGTGACGTCGAAATTAGTTTGTTATGGTACTTTACCCATTGTTACCTAACCGCACGGCTAGAGTAAAAGCAGAAAAGAAAATGGCGTCAACAGCAACCACAAATGACTATTGTGATACAGTACTTATCGTTTCGAGTGATGAAGAGGACGAAGAAAAACCCACAGACTCTAGAACTTTATCAACCCCTTCTAAAAGCAATATTACGGTTATTAAAGATGAATTTTTCACACTATTAACTTTATTTGGGAAGCGATTAAAAGATGAAAAACGATTGAAAATTTTATGTAAAATGTACAATGCTGCGTCTTGTAAATTTACTTCTTCAGAGGAGTTTAAGAGGTTTGTCAAGGAAATAATTATAGAAATCGAAGATAATGACGACAAAGAACATGCCCTTTTATTAATGACTTCAGTCTGTCAGACACTGGGCCTCAAAGAGATTATGTGGAGCCCAAAGAAAAAGAAGAAAATAACTGAATCAAAAAGTGAACAACCCGACAGTACTGGTAAGAAAGCCACTTTATTTATTCTGAATATAAAAATAAATATTATTCTCTCAAATTCGATGGCTTGCTGTTGGAGTTGCCATTGAAAATATAAATAAACCGTTCACGGATCTCCAAATCACCACATGGTGTAAACCGACACTCAAACAGTCAAATCACCCGGTGGCATGGTGTGACAACCGATCGGCACACCACCCATGTCTTCCACATTCAAATACGTTTATTGCTCTGCACTTTTCCTTACCATAGAATAGTGAATATATATATGCAAGTATTTTCATCCCCACTGCATGAAGGTCAGGTGATGGATGTCATGCGGAATCATCGGACGGAGAATGAAGTAGAAACTTAGCTATTATCTTGCATTAGCAATTTAGTGGTCAGACAAAATTAGAAATTAACCTACTGTGAATACTATACAAATACAGACACCTTGGACGTTTAAGGGATGGAGAGCTCAAACAAATGGATTCAGATTTGATGTACTGTATATAGCGTATCATCGTCTAACTCTGGACAGTATTCTGCTCTACCTACTTTCCTGCCTGTTCGCATCAGTAGTGGTAGGTTTTTAGCGACAGTCTGGTTTGAACTTTTAAAGACATCCTTGGAAACCACTTGAATCAAAATCTGGTTTTTTTATAGTTACAGAGCTGGGAAGTTTATAGTTGGAGAGTTGGTGGACTTTACGGAACTGAGCTGCATAAATTATGTCATTTCCTAAAGATTACACTTCATGAAGAACAAATCTAATGTGTTACATTTTTATGATTTTTAAGATAATACCAAACACAATTTAAGATTACGTCTAGGCCGAGATTACGTTGTGGAGCCTGGTTCTAGTCGTGGTGATTCCCTAATCTCTTTGTATTCTCCAAATCGGCTTTTGAAGAATATGTTAAATATTGGGTTCTTTTTCACAAAATCAGGCAATCTGAGGAAGATTTGTTCTATAAGAACATTGCAATGTCTTCCCTAAAATCCGGTTGCGATTTCCAAACAAATATTGTAGAAAGTTTTCTGAACTTACATTTGGAGATTACGATGGTATGTAAACATTAGGAGTATACATCAGAGTATCTACCAATATAAGGTCGTTTAAAAAGCTGACTTTCCTTTCTAGGTGTATTTTCATTAATTTCAAACTTAGTATCTAGGTAGCTTTTCACAGCCCTGTCAATTAAGTAAGAAGGATACATGTTTTTATTAAGCAGTTTAATGGTATTTAGGAGGTCTGAGTGAAATCCTTTCCAAGTGTTGTGGATTTTAAAAGTACGATCAACAAGAGTTTTTATTAAGCCAATTTTGTAGGAGAAAGTGGTAAAACTAAAGAAATTGGCAATTATACCGCTGTAAGTTTTCTTACGAAAAGTACTTGTTTTAAAGTGAAATTATTGTCTATAAGTACGTATAAGAAAGAGAGTTAGTCATTCTCTAGGGTTTCCAAAGTGAATTTAATGTTCCTATGTCTAGTGTTAAGATAATTAAAGAATTCCTTAGCATCATTTTCATTGCTAAAAACTGAAAAGATGTTATCTACATATCGATGGTAAAAAGATGGACCATTAAGCCAGGCACTTTCATAGTGACCCATCAAAAAGTTAGCTAAAATGGGTGCCAAAGGAGAGCCCATAGCTATCCCATCTATTTGTTCATAGTAGTCCCCATTAAAAAGAAAATGAGTACAAGATGTAGCAAATATAAATGGTTTTTTAGTCTACCAAACAGAGTTATTAGGTATTGCTATCACTTTGCATCGGTGGCGGTGTTGTCCTGCTTTTCTTAATAGACCATGTTCTCAAAGTACTACTATTTTGAAATTTGGTACTAGCATTTGTGGGGATATTCTAGAAGGGCTCACCAAATGTTTTTCAATTTCGTCCTCTCTGTCTCAAGTTTTGGGCAAAAAGGGTCCAAATTACATTTTTGGTCCAATTGACCAATTTGGTTGAAATTTGGTTATGGCATTCTAGGCAATGTTACAAGACCGCTGGTTGATTTGTTTCCGATTTCGTCAATTTGGGACCGAGTATCGGCAAAAAAGGGATTTTTCGAAAATTTGATTTTCATTCAAATTTTGGTTGAGCAAATGATAAGGGATAAGTAGAGACTTAAGATTTTTTTTTAAAGTTTTAATTTTCTATGAGATTTTGACCATGAATCTTTTTTGACAGACATTTTGTATGATCAGGAAGCTTCTGCACCAATGATAAGAGATTTTTTTCAAAAAGGGTTTTAGAATTTTAGGAATTTAAATCTCCATTTTGATTTTTAGACGCTTCTTCAATTTGAAATAAATATTAATGTGTATTAATGTGTATCCACTTTAGGGTTGTAAAACATTTAATTACTATCATAAGAGTATGGCAGATTTTTATAATATTATTAATTACTCCAAGTGCAAATTATATATATATATTTTTAATTGGTGTGTACATAGTGCTATTATATACAATGTGTATATGAAATCCATATCCACTATGAAGGAGTGATTTTTGAGCCTTGCTTTAGGCTATAATTTGCAATTTCACTACTTCCACAACAGTGGTTTGATATAATTTTTCCTTGATAAAGGTGTTCCAATTGTTTATTTGAACTGAAACTTTATTAACTTAATACGAACATGAAATCCTAATGCCATGTAAAATTTGGGTGTTTATCCTTGATACGAAATTTCACTACTCTCCTCCACAGTGACTTGACGTGTTCTAATTGTTTCTTTTAAAGACATATCTCAAACACTGACGCATAATGTATGTATACAAATCATATTTATGTGCTTAGGTTTAACTTTCACTTGGTTTGGTGGGTTACTTTCAATACCGTAACTTTGATTATTTAGGTGTGTGTGCAAAACGTATTTGCTTGTTTTAACTTTCACTCCGTTTGCGGCTACTTTAAATACCATACCTTTGGTTATTAGTTTTGACAACAAATAGAAGTCCCCTATGCGACCATTCATTTCTGCACAATCTGCAGGTTAGTGCCATATAATTTGAAAAAAGCAAAATTTGTAAATGATGGTGTGCCTCGCCGCTATTTTTTGTGTACTGCATGTGTGTGCTACTCAAACGAAAGTGAATTGAAGCTATAATCGCTCAAAATGTTATCTCGCAAAAAATTTATTCCTTCTATAATTTTTTCCGTTTTTTAAATTGGCAATTTTGAACTTTAAAAATGCCCTGCCCTGCTGACAATGAGGGACCGTCTCAAAAATAAAATCTATAGAGGAGAGTACTGAGTTAATGATCTTGCAACGTTCATTGACCTAGCACACTTCTTCACAGATTCATTCTTGTTAAATTTTGTCAATTTTAGTTGATTTAACCCTAACAAAAAAGTTAGTTTTGGATTAAAATTTGGAGATGTTCCCCAAGCAATTTCAAGTGGAGTAAATTCAGGATACAAAAGTATTGACATATAAACTAATCTTCTATTTTAAAAAGTAAAAATGTTTGTATTATAAAGGTTCTCTAATTTTAGGTTCACCAAAAACTCTAAAGAAAAGTGAAATATCAAATGATGCAGAACAACAACCGGAAAGAAGTATACCTACAAATGATACTGCAACTGACCATAAGCCAAAAGTTGTTCTTTCCGCACTTCCAGCTAAAACAACAAGTCAAGTCACTACTGATTCAATCTGCCCTCGTTCAACATCTGAACTACTTGAAAACCAATCTGATGACAAGCTAAACAAAACTCCATTGGAAGAAAAAGTATCATTGCATGCGATTACCAATATACACCAGGAAAGCAAGTCAGTCAAGAAGAATGACTCAGCAAAACCCATGTCTCATTCAAATGATACCCTGGACAAGAATAAAAAGCTACTAATTACTAAAAATAACCCAAGAGTCGTATTAAACTTTGACCGTAAGAAAATTGAAATGATAGCGAAGAAACTTCGTGAGAAAAATCTGCGCGATAAAAACAAGTTGGTTGATAAACAATATTCAGCATCAACTACTAATTGTAAGATTACTACAACTGAAAATACGATATCTTCAGGTAATGTCGGAAATTCTTCTACACGAAATAACCCACAAAGTAAAAGCAGCAGTTCAAGTAAAAATATTAAGCAACAAGCAATAAGCAAAGAAGCTACGACTGGGCTTGATGTACCAATTATTGTACTTGATGACGATGATGGTGATATTATACATTCTCAATTAAGTCCTAAAGTAACTCAAAAGATTGGAAAATCAAGCAAAGTTAAGCCAGTTAAATTATTATCCAAAAAGCTTAAGATACGTAAGTTAGAGAAAACATTGGAAGTGATGGAGCGCCAAATTCTTGCATATTCTGAACAAGAACTTTCATTTAAAGACATGGAATCAGACGAAAGTGCTTATATGCAAGAAGCGAAATTAAAAGAACAATTTGTGAAAACATGGAGACGTTATTGTCGCCTTGTTGGAGAAGATGCTGATGAAATTGTTGCAACACGAAAAAAGATTAAAGTGATCAGCTCACCTTTTCCTGAGATTAACCGGGCAGTTGCAAAATACGTCAATCGCACAGGGAATTTTCCAAATTTATTTGAAATAAAGCAAGTTTGTTTACAAGCTAATGATAAATATAAATTAGAATTAAAACCAAATGACCTACATCATTGTGCGGTTGATGTGTTCACTGAAGTTGGACGCAAGTTACAAAAAAATCGCGAAAAAGATTTTCGACAAACTTGTGGAAATGTTCTAACAGATCAGATAAAATTACAAGACGATCCTGCAATCTCAGATACTGATTTAAAAAGAAGATTAAAACATAATCGGAAATTAGCCAAGCAAAGAACTGAAAAAGTGTTTACTGATTTTGTACGTCAGCAGTTTGAACAAGAGACTGCTGGAGGAGGAATTAGAAATACCGAGGATAGTGAGGATAGCGATGCGTATGAAAATACTTTGGAAAGTCTTCGTAAGAACGACCTTATTGGAAACAAGCAATTAAAGCGTGAACTTATCAATAAAAATGCTAACATGCCAGCTACCAAGAAGAAAAGAAACGACCAAACTGTGATCAGTGTAACAGTCTCATCGTCTCAGGAACACCTTGAACCGTTATCCAATCAAAAAGTTGATTATCGTGTTACAATTGATAGTCCATTAGCAAATGTACAACCTCCAAAATCAAAGAAAAAAACAAAGTCAATGACACCAAAACGTCTTAGTGTACCGTCAACCATTTCAAATAATCTGAATGAGTTATCTACGGAAATTAGTGCAATAACACCTAAAAGTAATAAAGTCGGCACAAAAACAGCTAAAAGTGCATTCGGTCAAATCAGTACAAACACACCTAAAAGTGCTTATGCAAAATCTCCAAAACATTCACATAAAGATGTACCAGTAAAATTTAAAGATATTGTAACCATTGCTACTACTACAACAACTAATATAGTCAAGACGACATGTTCAACTTCTTCAATGAGAACACCATCAAAATCTACAACTATGAATAATTCTTCACAGAGTGCATTAGGTAGTCAGATAACACCAAACAAATCATTAAGCAAGTCACCAAACAGTAAAACCGATATTATGTCATCAGCTATTCATCAAACACCGAACAATAAAACCAACACTACATCATCAACTAGTCCTACGACATTAAACAGCACTACCAACACCAACATTTCTTCTCTTGATAAAAACCGTGTAAATTTAAAGATTGATGAAAGGAAACGAATACTTGCTCAAAGCGCTATATTCGGTTCAACATCCCCGTATAAAGCAGTGGCTGCTTACTCTTCCCCGTTAAGAATGTTTCGAAACAAACTCTCAGGTGATGCTAAATATAACGCTCCTGTAATTTCAAAAAAGCCTGAAGCTGATACAGACTCTAATGATCAATTAATGTCGAAGGATTCTGAAGATGAGGACGTGATTCTTATATCGGATGATGAGGATTAGTTTAACTGAACCAGGAATACCTGTTTAATGAACCAGGAATACCTGTTTAATGTTTTCTTGGAGTGAGGATCATAAGGCTTCCTAGGGAACATCTTAAAATTTCTTACTAATTGTTTACTAATTTTTGCTACAATTTGTCAAAATTTAACAAAAATGAATCTGTGCAGAAGTGTGTTTAGGTCAATGAGCTTGCAATGGATTGTTTTCTTCAGTAAGAAGAAACCAACCCATTGCAAGATCATTGACTCAGTACTCTCCTCAGTAGATTCTATTTTTGAGACGCTCCCTTACTGTAGAAGATCAATGATCGTAATAAGAGTAAATAAAATATGTAATAATTACTGTGGAGGAGAGATTTTTGAACATAGCTTTGGGCATTGTATTCTGATTCTCAAGGATCACTCCTGTGCAGAGATAATTTGCTCTTATTTCGACCACTGAAGATTGTCGGGTATTTACGATTCTTATTACTTGTTTGTATTATTATTATCCTTATTACCATAAGGAGGGATTTCTTTAATACGAACTCTGTAAAGCCCAGTCAGTCATTCTGGAAAGTAAGGAGGTATTTCTTTAATACGAACTCTGTAAAGCTCAGTCGGTCATTCTGGAAAGTAAGATAACTATAGAACTTTTGTTTTGTCTTGTAAACGATACTGTTGATTAGAGCTAATCAAAGTAAACTGCTTGGAATGTATTAACCCTTCATTAGTATGGTGTGGACCCCCTGAATTTTTAAATTTTGCCGTGAAAGTAACATAACAAAAATTATTATTCAGGAGGTTATTTTCTGACATATTTTAAAAATCTGCAACATATCTTTTTGCCCCCTGAATCTTTTAATACCTTCCCACGAATTAACAAATTTCCGGGGGTACCCCACCAAACTAACGAAGGGTTAAAGCATTAAAGCTAAAGCAGTTTGAAATAAATGAAATTTTAAGAAATTCTATCGCTAAACTTTCTTCCAATATGAGGTAACAGAATTGCTTCCGAGTTCGTATGGCCTTTAAGGTGAATTTACACTAGGCGAAAAATTTCGCACAGAAGCAGACGCCTCGCAGACCTCTTGCATGTCGTGTGATTTCTACCAATGGAATATCTTCGTTTGGTTTTCGAGTAAAATGTTTGTTTGGCCTAGTGCAAATCCATCTTTATTTCTATTGTGTTGATTATGCTGCTTTTAAAAAATATTAAATAGACATCAACACAATGTCTTCGATGTTGATAAGACATTGCGTGCTCACTAGTGATCTAAAGGCTGATTTCTGCAAGGCCAAAAATTTCGTAAAGCCAATTGAAAGATATTTTATTGGTATTTCTACCAATCGATTGTCTTCTTTTGGCTATCATAGGGAATTTATTGCTTTGTGGAAATCCGCCTTTAACCATATTAATAGTGGGCAAAAGTAGATCTAATTATATGTTATTGCATCTGTGTGCTAATAATTAACTCCTCCACATATCTTGTATGTAATTATGGTGGAAAACTGGCTGAAGAATATAGAAATCCTCCATTTAAAGTTACTCATCTTTCTTCATAACAAAGAAATCTGCTGCAAATAATAAATGTGCAGGAGTAATTTCTAAGCATAGCTTTAGGCTACAAAGCCTGAAACTGTGCTCAAAAATCCCTCCTCCACAGTGATTATTATTATTACTGATTTGAAAGTAGTTTGACCCAATGTTCTGCTAGGCACTCTGGTAATATAGCCCAAGAGAGTCAAAGACATATAATGGTGTTTTTTTGCCAAAACAGGAATTTACCCC
>JAULBZ010007500.1:0-11457 GCA_032360805.1 Neoturris breviconis | reverse complement strand
ATCCTTTTATTCCCAGGAAAAAATCTTGAATATTTTACTTGAAGGCAATGCTATATATAAACACCCAATGTTTTTAAAGTTCTACTTTCTTACCTAGAAAGTTTTGTTTATCGCTTACTCGTTAACTCGCGGAATATTTTAAAAACGGCCCTCGAATATATTATTATCTCAGGGCCAATCAGTTTGCAGAATCGACCGGCAGAGGCACTTAACCCTAATAGGACTTTAGAGTACGCCGTATAGCTGTATCGCCTAGAGGCTTTATTTTTATAGAATTATTCAGAACAGCCTTGATTTAAGTCTATTTGCAATACACTTAGCCAGGCTAGATTAAGAACTTTTTTAAACTTTTTCCAGATCCAAAGTTTGCATTTTAACAAATCTCACTCTCCTTCGTCGAGGTGAGATTTAATCAGGCATACAGTCTATGTACTATTATTCGGCTTTCTCACGATTATTGTAATGCGTCCAGAGAACGCATGCCACAATGTATGCCACAGTGTACGGTTACGTGTACCCAGACATTTTGAACAAATTCGGAATTTTCGCGGCATTCGTCTTGCTAATCGATATTATCGACTTTTTCAAAATTATAGAATTTTCGCAAAATTTTACTTTGTCCACAGTATCTTGTATGTCCGAATATATGTCCGATTTCCGGAAATCCGCGGGTTGCCAGAAAATTTTCTATGATTTTTTCGATAATTTCGGGCCGTTTTACCATTTAGGACAGAAAACTCAAGATTTTGTCTATCATGTTTTTAGAAAAATGTTATTTTAATAATTTTGACTTTGACTTTGGTATTTACAAAAAGTTGAAATTTAGGCCTGAAAACATAATTTAAGAAATTTCAGGAGTTCAAAACCGCAAGAAAACGAACTCTTTATAAATGTGAAAATCAACGGTCCTAAATGTGTATTTTGAGCAGAATTCTGCAAAAACTATTTTTTCAGACAATCTTGGACAATCAATAGCAGACATTATATAAATTTCGACCAACAATACACACCACAAGTAAAACAAAAATGTGGAAAACGACCACGAGAAATCCCTAGAGATTTGTCTCAGAGATTTATCGAGAAGACTTAAACCTTTTCGCAAACTCGACGAATTATGTTGTTCCCAGCATCCTAGTACCCAGGCTTTTGAAACAAATTCGGGCTTTCGAATTTTTGCAAAAATTTCACTTTGTTTACTTATCTTGGTAAAACCAACCTAATTGGTTCTAATGCAGACCAGTTTATACCTTTGTTTGTGTTATCTCGGTTGCATTCTGCAGTAGATATCTATTTATTTATCTCATGATACAAGGTGCTAGTTTTTAGTAAATTTTAGATTTACCTTTATCTGTAACTGTTGGGAGCCAAACGTTAAGGAAAACCAAACGTGAAGCACATTAAATATTTACGAAATTGTAAACAAAACACAAAAGAAATATATAAAAGATCAGATCAAATTCTCATCACTTATTTGCAGTATGGAAACTATTCGGGGGCAAACGAAAAGATCTTTTGTACAAGGAAATATTATTGTTTCTTCGATAATAAAAATACCCTAAAAAACACAAATAATTTGCAATAAAGAAAAACTAACGTAGAAAAACAGATGAGGAATATAAGCTAGGAATAAACATATGTACACGAAATAAGCTAAAAAACTAACTAATCATGTTTTTATAAAATTTTAACAGAATTTTAATATCGTTGTACTATCATACTAATAGTGATTAGACGAAATATCCGAACAAAAGAAAATGTATCTATTTCAACAAAACTTCTCGGTTTCATTTTTATAATTAATCTATCTCTATGCTCCAAAAAATGTGTTTCAATAGACAGAAATACACGAAAAGATAAAAGCGCAAATACATAGCTAAAGGTTGAAATCTAATCCTAACTATGTTATGAAATATAGAAATATATAAGAGGGGTCTAGGCCATATTTGTCCCAGAATGCGTTAGATCTCTCAAAACTGTCACTTGTTTTTTAATTATATTTACTTCACGTTTGGCGCTGGGGAGACTGATCCAAATGTGAAGCTGAAGGCTGAAAGCTGATTCTATAGCTATACTATGAAATATAAAAGAGTGATCTAGGCTATATATGTCCCAGAATGCATTAGATCTTATAAGACTGTCATTTGGTTTTGGTATTATATTTGCTTCACGTTTGGTGCAGGGGAGACTACGGAAGCCGAGAAGTGCCAATCGTTATTTCAGGGTAAAATCTGAATTTATCGATAAAATCCGAATTTCAATATACGAAATCTAAATTTCAAAATTTTAAAATCATTGTTTCAGTATAAAATCCGTATTTCTTGATGAAATCTGAATTTCAAAATACGAAATTTGAATTTCAAAATACGAAATTTGGATTTCAAAATTTCAAAACCGCGATTCTCTATTAAAATGATCATTTCAATGTAAATCCGAATTTATCGATAAAATCCGAAATCCAAATTTCGGTGAATCACGTTTTCAATATTTAAATCACAATTTCAATGTTCGAATCACAATTTCAGAATAATCTGAATTTCAAAGTTCTATAATTGTTTTGTTTATTTCCTAAACACGTGTTTTGTGTCATCAAGCTAATTTAATCACCTTTCATTTGCTTCTTACACCATTTAAAAATATTGTTTATTTTTTGAGATATTTCGAGACATGTGATGGTGTGTGAGAAATAGCTCTTGTCACCCCAACCAAAACATGCAAAAATCCAGTAAAAACGAGAAAGTCCAAAGTTCAACTCACCCCACCTACGGAAATATTTATAGTGTATCTCCAAAATTGTCTGTCAGAAAATTTATAATGGCCTACTGGCCTCTGTCCGACTGTAGAAATGTTTTCGCTTGCGAACCTAGGGTCCCCACCTGACTCTCCAACCTTGGAAATTTTGTGGTTTCGCTGTTGTTTTCAGTGTGTAACGCGTCACACTGTTTACAGTAGACTTCCGTTATCTTGAATAATCTCCCTACTTTAATCTTTTGCATCAGTGAAAGAGATCCTAAACTTTGAAGATTTGCAACAATGAAATCGCGATTTTAGAACTTTGAAATTCGGATTTAAATTTTGAAATTCGGATTTTCGTTTCTGCAACTTTGAAATTCGGATTTATATTTTGAAACTCGGATTTTTGTTTTTAGAACTTTGAAATTCGGATTTGGAGTTTTGAAATTCGGATTTTCGTTTTTAGAACTTCGAAATTCAGATTTTGAATTTTGAAATTCGGATTTCATACTTCAAAATTCAGATTTTATCGATAAATTCGGATTTTACCTTGAAACAACGATTGGCACTCCTCGGCTTCCGTACTATACGCCTTACCTTACTCTACCTAGAAATTGCAGAGTGAGATACATACCATTACACTTATGAATGATTTATTATTGTTTCTTGTGACACAATTTACTTCAGACATTTAGACAACACACTCAATGGTTTGAGTTTAAATCAAATTTTAATTGATGCATAGTATTTTAAAAGATATCTGTGTTATCCGGCATTATCGAAACCGTGGTGAATTTGTATCATAATAATTTTCTATATCCTTGCAAATGTACTTGACATAGTATATTAGATAATCCTTTTAGGGCTTGAGTGCCAAATTACACCCCCTCCCCATGAAGCATTGTATGACTTTGCTTTTTGTGTGGTTCTTAAAACTTTCTGAAATATCATAAATTTCATTTTCGGTGATTCTCAGCAATTTTCTAAAATTTATGGTCTTCTGTTGCTTTGGTTATCAGTTCCTTGACAGTAGTTTGGTGAAAATGCTAATACAATCACAAAAATCGAGTAAGTATAGCGTAAAAACTTGCTGACATTCAAATTTCTTTCAGAGATAAACAATTTAAATACAGTTTTGTGATGGAACAGTGATAGCAGCTACTGCCAAATGAAACTAGGTAAAGATAGAATAGGATAGGTACTACTACCGAGTTTCATTGTAATTCCTCAATTGAAAAGAGAATTTACCCTATTGCCAATTGTCTACTATTTCCCCCCTTCCTAGTCTTACAGAGCCAGCTCTAATAGGGTTGAAACGCTCTAAAGTCGTTGGAGCGTTCCAGGTTAAATTCCCGGAATATGTCAGGGTTGACTTAGCCTTCCATCCATATGATCGGTAATTTGAGTACCAGCAATCTGGAGTAAGAGATCAAGTTTTTCTGAGAAAGGAGTGACACCCAGGGGTGGATACAGAGGTGGTGCTCTGGTGTCATGGAACCACTACAAATTTCCCAAATGTATTAATGACTATCTCCTTTGCAATAAAAAGAGAATACGTGTGTACACACCCTCTATAGACAGTGTATAATAGATCAATCGTTCCATTTTTATTCTTCCGCCGCAACGACGCAAGGACGCAACTTTCTTGATCGAAACAAGAGCGCACTCTGATTGAAACTTATTTTCTCCCCTTTCTTCTGAAGAAAACCCCCAAGGACTGTAGGAGGAACAAGCACGCTTGTCAGTCCGTTTATGGTATGGAACAACAACAGAAAGAAGTGAGAAGCATCTGTTGATGGAGTACAGGTAAGATTTACAATGTTGTTCATTGGTTTGTCTGGTTTTGTAGAGGAATTTCTGGGGTAGACAACACAGTTTTTGGCCACATTTGACAAACTGTTTTGGCTCTGTCATACTGGCCTACTAAATAGAATAGTAGAGATAGAGTAGGATGTCACTGCAGTGTTTCAAAAGAGTGACGTTTCATAAAAAAGGTGACCCCTCTTTTAAACCAGGCTAAAAATTGGCAGTACCAATTTACTTTTAAGTAAGATTAAATTGATATGTCTAGCTAAATGTCTACAGTATAGTTTGTATCTGGCAGTCAAGGTTTGCTCTTATTTATAGAGCAGAAAGCCAGCAGCTGGCCAGGAGCATTCAAATACAGAAAACTGTCAGACATTTGACATTGGCAGAAATAAAAAAAACTGCTGGACGTACAAAGACATAGCTAGACACATAGTTTAAATTAGTAGTAAAATAACTATAGCTATACTTAGTAGAGAAAGCATCATCACTCTCCAGAACACCGCACAACCGTTTTTTGAAACATCAACCTTTTAAAGAGAAACATACAGCACCAATCAATGACAACATCTAGCTATATCTATCTAGTTAGCTAGGTAGCTAACTATAAGTACTAACTATATAACAGCTAGCTACGCTGGAGTCTAGGTTATAAAACGTTTCGATGGTGTTTGGTCAAGCAGGCTCTAATCAGGTGCACTGCATAAATCTACAACATGCAGATATTTTAGAAAATAGTATATCTTTTACCTTTCATCAGTTCATTCAGCACGTGCATTCAGACCATTCTCATCCTAGTCCTTCCATATACAGGTATATGTGATGTGATCAAGCCAGCCACTTTTGTTTTCATTTCGCAGTTTTGGACGCCATTTTGACGTTTTGTTTCCCGATTTGTCTCAAAAATAAAGTACGGGTGGATTGAAACCTCACTTTTGCTTTCTGAAAATATTCCGATATTTGAACATTGTAAAAGTTCGGAAACAGGGCGCCAGAAAAATGACACCCTGTGTTAAACGTGGATTTATTTATGAAGTTGTAACGAATAAATTTTTATGTGGAAAAATGCGCTCTCACTAGAAGTAGTCAGTCAGAAAGTACCATCATTATGCAAGATGGTGATCGCTTATGTATTCATCATATGTTGGAATTGATATTCACAAAAGTTCACTGAACGCGACTGCCGCAAACGTCCGTTTCCGGAAATCCCTTTCCTTTACGGAGGCGGATTTAATAAATACAAATAAATGGTGTATTTGTTTTAAAAGTCTATAGAACGGTTTATAACACAAATACAAATGAATAGATCCCTCAGATAACTTTTCAATGAGCTTATACTTTTGTTTCAAACGTGAATATTGATGTTTCTTATACAATAACACCAGTTCGAAATTCTGACACAATGACATGATTTAGACGTATTTTCGCTTAGCACATGGGTACGAAAATAACTTCGTTTTTGACAGGATATATTGATGTTTCTTTATGGAGACCTCTTCCAAATTCTGAACTAAAAATAGGAGATGTATTTACTCGTTTTACCAGAATAGAAATATCAATATTTCTTTGTAAAACATTGAGACCAATTTGGAATCATGACCTAAAAACATAAATTTAGACGTATTTAGTGACCACGCAAGCGCATGGAAATTACTTTTTTTTTTTTTTCCAAACGAGAGTATCGATATTTCTTTATGAAACATTAAGACCGACTCAAAATTCTGGTCGAAAGACATTATACAGACGTATTTAGAGTTCGCGCATGCGCATAAGAAGCGCTTGGTTTTTTTTCAATCGGGGATATCTATGTTTCTTTGTGAAACAATGAAACCAAGGAAGTTGGAAAATTGACTGAAACCGATTCGGAATTTTGACCTAAATACACACTTTATGCGTGTTTAATGGTTATTTGTGCGGAATATTTCGGCCCACAAAATCTTAACTCACAACTAGCAACTACTTAACTCACAACTAGAAATTTACCGATACTCATGTGTTATCTTTAAACTGCCCAGGTAATGATTAAACTCGACCAAAAATAAAATGACGAAGAACACCACGTCAATGAGTCCGCAGTTAATTCCTTTTTTGTGAAGAAAATAGGCCACTACAACATCGTCGACTCTTTTATCTGTATCTTCGAGTTAAATTAACGATCAATTCAAGATATTTTGTTACATAAACACATTGCACCTTTTCTGTCATGATCATAACTTCTTTATTACATCATAAATTTGACGTTGATGAATATAATATGAAGTTCATTTTGTTCGCTGAAAATCGTTCAAGTTCCTAACAAGAAAAGGAAGAACATGGGATAATACATCTTAGATGAGTAGAGCTACTAGAACTGTAAATTCTAGACATAGACTAGACTAGACTAGACCCATGTCGACAACCATTAATCGTCGACCAATAACATATGTTGGTTTACAGTGTGTCTAATGAAAGCAAAATGATCATTTTTATCCCTTTCTTTCCACACCAGCAGTATAGAAAAGTTAAGAAGGTTCTCTGTCAGACTAGGTCATCTAATAGCTACTACAAATAGGCCATCTAGTCGAATTTCCAGTATGTTAGACCGGCTAGACGCCACAATCAGTAACACATAGTCGCTAGTGACTATCATTACATTACGTCTAGAGTTTTAAAAGAGTTGAGAAATAAAACAAGTCTTTAGTCCGTAGACGTTTCCGTAGACGTTGACATCTTTTAATCATCTATAATTCTAACGTCTTTTAAACGGACAAATTAGACTATCTTTAATAGGTCTACCAAAATGTCTTTCACACGTTTTTTAGACATGTGTTTGCCGGCTGGGTAGCCACTAAACTTCTTACAGATAAACTATGATCTTATATGAGTCTTTTGTCAAGTCAAATAGGCAGAATTTTGGTTGGACAAATGTATAGCTATCTGATCAGAAGAGTACATAAGTTTTAGTTTTACATGAAAATATCTTTATTTTTAGATTCTGCAGAAAATCCTCAGATTAGATAACAGACAAGGATAACTGACAAACTAAAGATTGGATCAGCTATTATTTGCAATTCGTTAGTTATACTGAGACTATGCACCGTTATATCAATCACATCACTAAATTCGTTGGAAAAATATATTTTACGTTAATTTCTAAGTAACCGGTAGTAACACATGTAGAACTTTTATATGAAAATATATGCGTATCACTACATAGTTTTAAAATTTCCACGGCCGTGATTATAGCCAAGGATTCCCTTCTCTTTGCTGCTCCACTTTAATTTCTTTATTTATATTATAATTTGCCGTTTGAAATTATCTATACAGGGATAAATTTTTACGGGGATTAAATTTTGCAGGTATACTGTTTCACAGGGATTTTATTTCAAGTCCGAGGCCAGGCTAGGAAATTTCTGCGGTATTCCTTTCGTTTTGAGTATTATATTTTATAGTACAGACCCGATTATCCGAACAAATTGCAAATCACCGTGAACATATATTTCGGTCCGAATGTTGACCCGGGATTATGACAATTAGGAACAAGCGAAAAATACTTGAATTATTCAAGGATTTCATATTTACAACCGTAAAGTATTTTTTGTTCCTTTTGTTCAAAAGTACATATTCTCAGTCCGGGAACCAAAAGTAAATTACAACATTGTATTTCCGTTTCTGGACTCAGAAAAGATACGTATTTTTTGAAAAAAAATACTTATCTTATGTTGTAATGTGCATAATGACGTCAGCGAACCTTAATATTGAAGACGGAGCCCCCGATTATCCGAACAAATATTGCGGTCTTGTTATTGTTCGAATAATCGGGGTTCAACTGTATTGTCACTTTTCTTAAATCTGATCAACTAAATAAACAAACAAAAAAAATTATAGTGAAATCCAGTTAGAAAAATTATCCGTGGATTATTTTCCTGAGAAATTTTGCTTAATTTTGCAGATAACGAGCATTTTTGGACCAGGGATTGTTTTAGCAGAGCAAAATAATAATTTCATGATCGTTGTCGTCAATGTGCTAAGCTGACTCCTCAACAACAGATACGAGCCAATGACAAATGGAGTATCTCCACCGCCACTACCCGCAGTCAAAGTTTCTTCCTAAATTTGATGTTCTCCAGGATGACGCATTGTATTTGCTGTCCTGGTACTCTTTGTTCGCAGGAAGCCCGAAGGTAGGCGCTAAACGCTTCTAAATGTATTGTTTGACGAAACATGGAGTACGATACTTATACGACATATTTGTGCAAGATTTGGAATTTCAACTTTGATAAAAAGCCTTTTTGCTTAGCAAGATGAACGGAAAAAAAATCCTAATTTAGCCTGGGTACTAGCCTGCTAGAAGCAACAGAAATTGCCAAGTTGCAAAATGACCTAAGATCCTAAAGTCATAAGTATTAACTTTGCCCGACAAATTTCTTGGAACTTCCAGTGATAATATTCACGCATTTTTTACACTTGTGGCGTATATTACTCGTCAAAATTCACAAAAATATGCCATAATTTATGCTGACGATTCGTTCTTGGAGCTTCTTCTCTCTTTACATAAACTGGACATTTACGGGGAGAGAATTTATTTTCGATTTAAACGTCAAGAAGAGAAGAAGCTCTGGGAACGAAGTTAGACTGTAGTTACATGTAGGTTAGTCAGACCATTGTTTACCAAGGGGAAATGTTTAAAGCCTAAGGACTTTTAGTTTAGTATTAATGTAAAAGATGTGATTATTTCTTGCTAAACGCATTTCTTATTTTCTATTAGATGATAAACAACTGAAACAACGTTCAGAAAACCTAAAGCAATTTTACAAGGACAAGTTGGAATGTTGGAAGCAGGCTAGATCATTTAAAAAAGATAACGGTAGAGCATACGTAAAAGTAGATCGGAGGGACATATACGTTCAACTTATGATGGGTGAATGGATCAATGCTCATGAAAGTGATAAAGAGCACTTTTTAAGATCAATGTATCAACAAAAGGAAGCAATAGAAATGCACCAGTTGATTGATGAAAAGGACAAATTTATCATTGTTAGAGGTATTGCTGGTATTGGTAAGACTTCTTTTGCCGACTCCCTTGTATTAAACTGGGCAAATGGAAATATGTATCAAGAATTTGATTTTCTCGTCAAGATTCAATGCAGAGAACTGAACGCTTTAAACAATATTAATTCACTTGAAGATCTTATAAACCGTCAATATCCTAACAAACTAGGTGATTATTTGCTCCACTGTTCTAACAATCAAACATTGATTATACTCGATGGTATAGATGAATTTAAATATTTGCAAGATCTAATTGGAACTTCAGAAGGTAATCCATCTGATCATCCTCTGACATCAGTAGTGTACGATCTTATAAATCCAAATTCGTACCTTCTTTGCAATAAGACTGTTGTTGTATGTGGTCGACCAAAAGCGTCCGAACAAATCTATAGTTCTTTCAATAGATACACAAACATCACTTGCAAATTAGTAGAGATCACCGGGTTCAACAAAAAAAGTGTTGACGAATTTATAGAACAACATTTTGCAGAAGATAAGAAACAAGGCGAAGTGATGAAGCAAAAGCTAATGGAACAGGAATATCTGCAAGCTATGGTAAGGATACCGATTTATGCATACATCTTGTGTAATGTATTTCAAAGCGGTGCCTTAATTGAAGAATTGAATACAACTACAAAACTTAATATTGCATGCTGTCTAGTTTTTTTAAGAGATCATATGATACAAATGAAGGGCAAAAATGTATCGTTGATTGAAATGTGTGAAGAAAAGTCAGTTATTCAAACGATTATAGAAATATCAAAGTTTGCTTTTAAATCACTTGTTGATAAAAAAATCATATTCCATGCAGATGAATTTCGTAGCTCGAAATATCTTCAATTTATAGAAGCGTCTGGTATATTTGAAAAGCATAATGGAGGGGAAAATGGCGATATATATCAATTCAAACACTTAGTATTGCAAGAGTTTCTAGTTGGCATACACATAATCAGAGAGGGTTTTCTTGATGAACAATTACTTGAAGAAAAACATCTTAGTAACAGCATTGGAATTTTTATTGGATTGGTTGGGCTTCTTCAAGACCAATCTATAGCTTCAAAATACCTACAATTATTTGCTGCTGAAATTGCTGGCGAGAATGGCAAAAGAAGTACCGAAGTTGCGGATTACATCATTCAATTTAAAAGTGATCAGCGAGTTTCTGCTCACAATTTTGTTGCTGATCAACTTCTACCTTACATATATGAATATCATTGCGGTTTTCCAGAGAGCCTTGAAAAGTACTTCTTGGAGAAGAGCGTGAGCTTTGATATTAGCTATCACCATGAATTGCAGCAATTGATTTATTTTTTTAAAAACGTGAAAATTAAAAGTTTTTCTGCAATTACCATTGACCAGAGATATTTCCAAATATCACTAAACGAAATGGAAGAAATAGCACCTTGTCTAGCCGTTACAAATACAGTTGAACTTCGTCACTTTCAACCGGATATATTTCATCACTTTTTCAAAGAAGTTATCAAAGTCAATAAGGAAAAATCTATTGCGCAGATAGATTTACAGGATGATGAAACCTTATTACAATGCCTGGTACTAAGAAAATGTAAAGACGAAAGTATTGTTGCCCCGTCAAAATCGATCCCCTGTTCAGAATTGTTAGATCTTTGGTACAACACAAATATAACATCAAAAGGTTTTAGTGAAATGTCACAGTGTTTATATGATGCTCATAATGATAATAAGAACTGTTTAAAACATTTGTCTCTTTTTGATTGTAAGCTGAATGATGACAGCATTATGGCGCTATCAAAGTCGATACCCAGTTTAGAATCATTAGATCTTCAATTGAACTCAGATATAACATCAAAAGGTTTTAGTGAAATGTCACAGTGTTTATGTGATGCTTATAATGGTAATAAGAACTGTTTA
>JAULBZ010007499.1:0-11458 GCA_032360805.1 Neoturris breviconis | reverse complement strand
ATATAAGAGCTGATAACCTACCAAAAGATCCTGGTCAGTTTAACTGTTCCAAACATTTTGAGCCTAAATGTTTTCAAAGATATTTGAGGGTGAGAGTTTATAAACTTCCTAATCACCCACATTAGTTATATTTGCTGCTGATACATTTTTTTCTTCTTAAATTTGTTTTCTGACGAAGGTTTTGTTTTTGCTATCACTTTTTTACTTCCTCCATAGGTATAATTCGTGAGAATATTTTCAATACTTCTTGGTTCAAACTTCTCTTCCATTTCGAATGATCGATTGTTAAACTGTTTATTTTTAAAAACTTTTTTTGTGTTTGATTCAACAATGCATAATTTATATAACAATTTTCAGCGGGAAGAAAAAGAAAACAGCTCCTAAGTTTTACCTATTTATGTTATTTAGACTAAAGTGTAACTTTTATGAAAAAATAATTTTTGTGTTTACTTCCCCTTTAAACAACAGAGAATAGTAAGTACTGTAATTCACTTCGTAAATGCCATGTTTTCTTCTGTTAGACCTGTTGAACTCTACAATACTATAATGCACCTAACAAATTCCTTGTTTTCCTTTATCAGACCTACGTTATAAAGTT
The DNA here is from genome assembly GCA_032360805.1 of Neoturris breviconis. Taxonomy (NCBI): domain Eukaryota; kingdom Metazoa; phylum Cnidaria; class Hydrozoa; order Anthoathecata; family Pandeidae; genus Neoturris; species Neoturris breviconis. Next base: position 10,860 of record JAULBZ010007499.1, on the reverse strand, counting down.
GAAATCTACCCTGTCATCACAGACACATGAAACAAGATCAACATCAGCAACAGTAACACCGGATGAAAACTTAAGTAAAAGACATATAAAATTAAAGTTTGAAGCTACGGTAAGAATAGTTTATACTTATAACTTCAAAATGTAGTCAAATTCTGGACCTTCTACTGCAGTTTACATTTAAAGATAATCACCTCTAGCATGTAGCGAGTTATGTGCCCAGAACATAAGAGAGGCCCCATTTCGGTTATTTATTTTATGCTAATTTTCAGCACATTCGAATTATTAAAGAATAAAAAGTTGGAATTGTAATACCTTTTGTTACGTATTTCATGGTTTTCAAGCAGTACTTTGTTAAATTCTCCCTTTACATTAGTTTTGACTCGTTGTTTTAGGAACGCAGAATTGATTTTGAACCAACACAGTCAGTGATAGCATTGCCATTAGCTGTAGCTCTGGTGTTTCTTGCATACAACTATGATTCAGTAAGTACTTAAAAATATTGAAGATTAGCAAACGAGTTATAAACTAGTAAAACCATTGATACAAAAAATAGTTAACCTCAAGATAGTAACATGCACTGTCAAGAGGTTTTATGATTTGAGTAAAAAATGATTTAACTTTTTAAAATATTCAGTCTCTGAATCTTGAATCATCTTATGTCTTTAATGTCAATCTCAACTCAGTGTAGAATTTAATTTCTTATACATAGTATTTTATAAGAAAGATTATTGATTCCATTATTTCACAGGTGATTGGTCAATGTAGTGAAAAAGCTAATCATTTGCAAGATGTTAAAATAAGAGTAAATAAATTACTGTGGAGGAGGGATTTTTGAACATAGCTTCAGGCTCTTTAGCTTGAAGCAATGCTAAACAAATTCACTCCTCCACAGTGATTATTTGCTCTTATTTCCACCACAGATTTATTGATATTCTCTAAAGATCATGCTTTATCTCTTTACTCTTCTAGGTGTTAGTTTTCCTCCTCAAGTTAAACTCATTGATTCAGAATTTTAACAAACCAGAAGGTTCAGACACAGAAAGCGATCAAGATGATGATTCGGCAAAAAGTTCAAAAAAGAAGAGACGTTAGAGATATTTATTTTAATTAGGCATTACTCCAATTTATGACCTAATTGGTCAAGCTGTGGTCAAAATAAGAGTAAATAATTACTGAGGAGGAGAGATTTGTGAATATTATCTTCAGGTTTTGTAGCCTGAAGTTAATCTCAAAAAGCTCTCTTCCACAGTGATTATTTGCTCTTATTTGAAACTAGGTCAAGTGTCGCAAATTATATATTGTGATTGCAAGCCTAAACATAACTTCCAGCATCGATCAGTGTTTTTAGTATAGCTTGCAAACACTCCTCCACAGTTGATGTCTGGCAGTTATTTTCATTCTTGTGATTGGGCATGTTATTTGCAACTTAACTTTCCATTGAGATCTATGGATTTTTGTTTTTTGTTTTAATTATCTTTATGTTTTTTACAACAATTGCTGCCAATAACAATTCCATAGAAGAGAGTTTAGTCAATAATCTTGTAACTGATTGGTGTCTTTCTTGCAAAGTAACCAATCAATTGCAAGTGATCGAAACAAGAGTAAATATCACTGTAGAAGAATATTTTGTGATCATAGCTTCAGGCTTTGTAGCCTCAACAAAAATCACTCCTCCACAGTTATTGTGTGTTTTTATATCGACTACAGAGATCACTGACTCTGTCCTCTTTGCTACTATTGTGTAATTTATTTTGACCTTTATGAACAAATGCTCTGTGATATTGAGCTACTGTCCCATTGAATCGTGTGTTTTTATCATTTTTATCATTTTATTGAACTTTTTGGGCAAACTTATTATGATGTTTATAATGCAATCAAATAGAGGTTTTTGTATTTCAAATATTCTTTGGTATTACCCGAAGGAAACATATAAAATATGGATTATTACACAAGTTTTGAAGTTATGGAACTTATGCCTTCGCTACCTCATTTAAAGGTAACAAAATATTACACTGAGAAGCTAACTTTGCATTGACGTCAACAAAGATTACTTACAGTTTCAATATAATGTCATCTCTATGTGAAACATAGTTTTAAATCGTACCGACCTCATTTTGAACATTTCTTATCAGTATCAGAGCACTATTGTCCGTGTAATAATGGTTAAGAAAGTGATGGATGGTCTATTATTCCCAGTGGTGAAAAACTTGTTCAAAGTCAGCAGTTAAGATGCTAGAACAACATCAAACGACGCTGAGTTTGCACTTTTTTCCAGTTATTTTCAGGCAAAAGGTCACACCCACTATCAGCGATTATCTTAAATAATTTTAAAGACTTCGCGGAACAAAATGTTTATTTCACCAAAGAATTGGAAAAATATTTTAAAAAAGTGTAAATAGCAGGGGTTAAAAGAACTACTGGTCACAACTGTAGAGTAGAGTTTCCCGGAATATTTTCATCCAATTTGCTGAAATGCTGAACAATTTCTCCTCCACAGTGATGACCAGCTGTTATATCAACCCCTGAAATAGTATCCGGAGAAGAGAGAACATTGATAGACAGTCACATCACACAGCCAACGTGATGTCAATTTCTACCAATGTAATGTCTTCTTTTGACTTTTGCACAAAATATTTTGCCTAATGTAAATCCAACTTAGCAGGTAATATTACGTCAGCTATAATTATGTTAATGTTCTTATATTTTGATAGAAGTTTTATTTATGCCATGTAAACATTGAATTTGGATAAGATGAGAATTTATGTTGTCATTTTTACTTTATCTAAACTACCTTAAGGGAAGAAACAAATGCGAAAGAAACAAATACGGAAGAAAAAAATGTGTAGTTAAAGAATGAATAAATAAATAAATTTGCTCTAAATCAGCATTCTTTAGCTCCCCATTTTTTAAATAATTTGCATTCTAAAATTCCCCATTTTTCAACATTTTTGAGCATTTTGCTCGAATTTGTTTATTTATATTACGAAAAATCGTAGATTTAATTTTTTTTACTGATTTGCAATCTTTATTTCCGCAAAACTAAGAAATATTGCTCATTCGCATTCTTTATTTCCGTAATTTCTTCCGCAAGCGTTTTTTTCTTTTTTTTCCCTTTCCCCTATTCCCTCAGCAACCATTTTTTTTTTTGCTTCTTATTTTGCTAATCATTTTAATACAGGGCTTGAATAACAGCCAGTCATCACTGTGGAGTAGAAAATATTCTGGAAAATCTCTCCTGGACAGTGTTGACCAGCTGTTATTTCGAGCCCTTCGCAATTATCACAGTGATTCTATGCTTGGCTTAATGTAACATTATTTTGCTTTTCTCTCCTAACATTATGAAGATTATATCTAGCATATTTATTTCGATTGATGTGAATGTGTTAATTTTGACCAAATTGTGTTTACATGCGATCTTAGCTATTAGCCAGTAGGCTTGTTCAAAATTTGCAGTAAAAATGCTGCAAGCAAACACATAAATAATGAGACATTTCATGAATTTTGGTTAATAATACACACCACAAGTAGATTTCAAATGCAAAAAATGACCAGGACAAGTCTCTAGAGATTTGTCGAGTAGACTTAGGGCTTCGGATCTTAAATCTTTTTTTGCAAACTCAACAAATTCTGCTGTCCCTAGCAACCTAGTACCCAGGTTCTTGGAACATTATTTGATATTTTGAGTCTTTTGTCTTGATAAAATTTAAGGCTTTTTATCTAATTGGAAATTCAAAAGTCTTGTTCGAATTTTACATTGTCTCAAATATTTATGTGAGTGCTAATAGAACAACATCGTCCTAGCTTAGCATATCTTTACTGCTGACTTTGAATGTATCTATTGTAACAATTGTATACATGCTCGGTGGTGGAAATAAGAGCAAATAATCATTGTGGAAGAGAGATATGATTTCTTCCTCAGTGATTATTTATTCTTATTTCGACCACTGTATGTATATAGCCATTCATTTAAATAGCTAAGGCTATGCAAGACTAAAGGTGGCTGTTGGACATCGCCTATGGAGGAGTGTTTTTAAAACTGTATTTCAAATACTGAGAATTAAATGTTTTACATTAATTACAAAATAGTTCAGACCAAATTAAGTTTGGAACAAAACATTTTGGTCATTAAGTTTTATACAAAATTTCAAAAATGCCACAAATTCTTTGTAAAAAAAAGTTAGTTAGTTAAAAACTGCTGAAATTGTCCGAAAAAGCACTTGGCCTTTTCGGACATTTGCTTTGTCCGGAAATAAAAGCGTCCGAACTTTTTGTACATAATGTAGGCCTACCTGTTCAAGAAAAGGTCTTTAGATGTTGCTTGCTCACTATAAATTTTGAATGTGTTAAAATTGTTTATTTTCAGATTTAAAAATTTAACATAATGGATACAAGTTCTCACAATGAAGCAGATTTTCAAACAATAAAACTTTTGTTCCCGCATGTTCCTGATGCGACAATCATTGAACATTTAAGTGTATTTACAAGTGATGATCATTTATCTCTAATTAGTAATTTACTAATTGACTATCAACAAGATTCTAATGATTTGTTGTATATTAGAACAGGTAATGCATTATTTGACTCTGGTCAAGATGCATATGACACATCTGGAATGTTTAATCTGGATACATATGACCTATCTGGTTTCTCACAGTCAATTGGTAGCCCATCAAGTACGGCTGTAAAATCTGCAGAAATAGAATGTAATGGTTTATCTTCACCAATTTTTGTCAGTTCTCAAGATTCTGATACATGTTGTTCTTCTAATCCATCACATAAAGCTAGTAATACATTATCCAATCCAAATGGAGCTAATAATACATTATCTACTCCAATTCTAGTTAATTCCCAAAATTCTGATACAAGCTGCTCTTCAAAAACATCGATTAGAAAGAGTAGAACACAGTCTTTACCAATTGAAAAATTTAATAATTACTGCTCTACGAATGCATCTTCTGAGATTACTCCTTGTAGCTCTTCATCTGATTATCTTGGGAGATATAATGGACAAATTAGAAAACGACGTTCATCTTCAATTTCTCAAGATAGTCCAGTGAAAAAAACACAAACAATTGATACTTCGAGTCGGATGAATCTTTCATCTAGCCATAGTTATGTCAAAAATACACATTCCAATGACAATTACTCTGTTAATTCACAGAATGAACAATCCGAATTAAATTTGTTTCCTCCGCATTCTCCAAAGAATTCTCGTTTACTCATCAGTGGATATGGATTTGATTATCGAAAGCCAAGTAAGCCGACTGTATCAAAGTCTCCAACACCGAAGAACAGTTCCACATTTTCCTCTCGTAGTATAAAAAACTGTACATCCATTGAAGATGATGACTTACCAAATGTTTTAAAACTTAAGGACTATACTCCAGTGAGACCAACTAGTAAGCATTGGCAGCAGAAGGACGTATGTATCGAAGAATTCCTTAAGAGGTTTCCGAACAGGTTAGAATTTCTCGAGTTAGAGGAAGCTATAGAATTATCAAAAACAATACAACATATTGAAAATACCTTGTTTTCACCATCATACGATAGATCTATAACAGACGATGATCACTGGAAGTTCAAATGGTATTGGAGAGATCAGTCATGTTCTAATAATGTAGGTAAATGTTTTGAAAAATGGTCGCAAGACAAACTTGAACAGATGTATCAAATACATGAAGAGAATGTAGAAACAGTTAAGATTTTACTGCGGAAGGATAAGAAATTAGAAGCATTTCAAGTTCATTTTTGGTCGATGTCAATGAGTCGTGAAAAGGGAAAATGGTTCATCACTAGGATAAAAACAAAGAAACAGAATAATGAGGCAAAGATGGGTGTAAGCTACTAATTCCGTCTTTTGTCTACACGGCTTGATGGCTTAATTCTATCATGGTGTTCTGTTTTTTTAAGCTGCTAAATGAAGTTTGTATAGGCTGTTACTATCACATTGTAGCAGCGGCCCACTTTTTTTATTAGGCCAAGTTTTTGAAGTGCTACCATTTTGAATTTTAGTACCACTATACTAGGCAAACTTTTGTCTTGGGGAAGAGTATCGTGCAAAACGGGTCCGAATTGCATTGTCAGTCCAATTGACTAAAAAGGGTATGGTACCTTCTGGAAATTTGGTATCCGTATTCTACGCAGTATTACGAGATGGCTGGCCAATTTATTTTTCAATATCATTAATTCAGAACCCGAGTATCGGTGGAATACAGATTTTTTCAAAGTGGAGACTTGGAATATTTTAGAAAATATAAAGGTTTTGACCATGTTCATCTAAATATCATACCACTATGAATATATGCTAAGCAGATAGCCTGTACGTATAGCCTACATATGTTATTATATGCTAAGCAGATAGCCTGTACGTATAGCCTACATATGTTATTATATAAATATATGCTAAGCAGATAGCCTGTACGTATAGCCTACATATGTTATTATAGTCTATGCATACAACCAATCTGTTCTTGGTGGGTAAAAATTTGTTCAAAGTCAGCAGGAAAGATGGTAGCGTCTTTTCTGCGGACTTTGAACAAGTTTTTGCACCACTGGGTAGGCAGGTTTGAATACGCCGATTTGAGAATATAATTGGTAATACTTTTCTGATAGCATTTTGGAGATAATAGTTTTGTTTTGAGCTTGAAACTTTTGTGCCGTATTTCCTCGATTAAGTGCCACTTATTATTTAGTCAGTTTTAGGGGGTGCTTATTTGAAGGAAGGAGGGGGTAAGGAGGGGATGGGGGGGCGCTTATTTAATTTCTATTTTAAAAAAAACGTGTATACGCGCATCCTGGGCTATATACATTAAAATATATGTATTAGACTTTAAGATAGAAAAGAAAGTTTGTTTCATTAGCTAATAAGTTTTGCTTTTTTTTGAAGGAGAGGGGATGCTTATTTAATATAATTCAATTCGTGACGTTATGACAGTCTGGTGGAAGACTGTTTTTTGATTATAGCTAAAGCTGAGCACTACACTCAAAAAACACTCCTCCACTGGTGATATCCGTCAATTATATTCAAGCTTGTCTGATAACAATCACATATCATCCATGGGAGAGTGGTTTGACCATATCCACAGTTGATGTCTAACTGCAAATCTGAAAACTTTAAGAATAAAACAATCCTCAACGGCTGATGTCCAGCAGATCCTTTAAGGCTGGTTTAGTTTGTATTGTTCTGCAGTTATTTTGGTGTTCTTTTCAGAAAAATAGTATTTCTTAATGCAGTGTTCGAAATAAGAGCAAATGACCACTGTGGCAGATGAATTTCAACTTCAAACCCAGGGCTTCATCTATCTTGACGTCTAAATTGGTGATAACGAGAACGTCTTCAGGTAAAAAGAGAGAAGAAGCGCTGGGATCGAGGTTCTAATGAATTTTTGAGCATTGCTCCAAACTTCCTAGTAATTATTGTGGAGGAGAGATTTTTGGCATAGCTAGGAACTCTGAAGCAATGCTCAAAAATCTCTCTTCCACACTGATTATTTGCTTTTATTTCGAATACTGTAATGAGTTTTCAGGCAGTTATTCCCAGTGGCTAAAACTGTTCAAATTCTGCAGTAAAGACGCTAGAACTAAAATGTTGTTCCCGCGTCTTTACTGCGGACTTTCACATTTTTGCCGACCGGGTTGATCTAATAAAACTCTTCTTCACAAAGCTGGTTTATAGAACAGTGTTTGAAATAAAAGCAAATAATCACTGTGAAGGAGTGGTCTTTGAATATAATTTCAGGCCACAAATCCTGAAAATTTACTCAAAAATCCCTCCTCCTTATTGTTATTTGTTCTGTTTTTGAATACTGTAGAATGCAGAAGTTGATTGCATCTATCCATCAACATGGCAGCCACAAACTACTGATAGTATGCTACTTCCTATCAAACAAGGTGGTCCGGAGTGGAATGAAGTACACAATTTATTCCAACGAACATCATTACATCACCGTCAAAATGTCGCCATACTCAATATACAACGTGTTCAAAACAAATGGCTTTGGAAGAAGTATTTTGTGCAGAAGCAACTCATGATAGAGAAAAATGGTAAAGTTTGATTGTGATAAGAAATATGAAATTGGCTATATCTTATTCACTTTTATCTGTGTAATATTTTTTATGTTTTGTCTGCCTTAACTATTCCTACTGGGGGATACGATTTTTTAGGATTTCCACCAGGCGATTTTAAATGAAGCAGTTACATTGGATAAAAGTGGATAAAAGTTCAATCCAACCTTGTTACATATAAACAGTCTTTGTTATATTATAATAGTTATCCTAGGTGAAACCTTTTATGATTTGAGAACTTTTTGAAAAATTGATTAAAAATATATCATTAATTATAATTGTTCCACGCTCATTAAGGTGGATCTTTACTAGGCGTATTCGTTCGCACGAATTCTAAATGAAGCTATTTCAAAGTGACGTCACTTTCAACCAATGCAATGGCTTCATTTAGAATTCGAGCGAACGTATTCGCCTAGTGGAGATCCGTCTGTAATAGAGTGGGTGTTCACTGTAGTTCATTTGGCATTACAGGAAAAGACAATGTCAATGAGAAGCGTCTCTTTCATGGAACGAGAATTAATGATCCATCTCTTATATGGAAAGGTGAAGAGGGATTTGACATGCGATTTAGTTCTCAAGGAATGTGGGGAGTGGGATCATATTTTGCAGAACGATCTGCGTATTCTATAGATTATGCCCATCCAATTAAAAATGGTAGCCGTCAATTGTTTCTGGCAAATGTACTAACAGGTATGTTTTGTTTTTTACTCTGATATATGAATGTTCTTTACAATTGTGTATCATCGAATGATTACCTTAAGTTGATTACTTCTTGCGAAAATTAATTTTCGCGAATTGTTTTTGAGTTGATTGCGAAAATAGAAGTTAGAAATTACATTTCCTCACGAAAATAGAAATTACATTTTTAATTTTTTTTCTTTAGTATGTGTCCAAATAATTCAAGTAAATATTGTTAATAACAGTTACTCCTTCGCGAAAATTCTCAATATAGCTCATCCGGAGAACAAGTCTTCACCAAATGAAAAAAAAGAGTCTTCGGCTTTGTAACCGGAAGCTATGCTCAAATATCACACCTCTACAGTGATTATTTGCTCTTATTTCAAACAGTGACTGCATTTTGAAATTTGGGTTTAACCCAGTGGGGAAAACTTGTTCAAAGTCCGCAGTAAAAACGCTAGAACAACGTCGAACAAATTTTTGTACATTGGATAGATTATCACCAAATTAGAATTAACATTTAAATTTAAAGGTTTATTTTAACTTGCATTTTGTATTTTTGATGGAATAAACCCTTCATTAGTATGGTGTGGACCCCCTGAATTTTTAAATTTTGCTGTGAAAGAAACATAAAAAAAATTGTTATTCAGGAGGTTATTTTCTTACATATTTTAAAAATCTACATCATACTTTTGTGACTTTTTGCCCCCTGAATCTTCTAATACCTTCCCACGAATTAACAAATTTCCAGGGGTAGCTATTATCGTGAAATTTTTTCCTCGCGACTTGATTAAATGTCACTTTTTGTTTTAGGATACAATAAAGAAATGTTAGCAGACCAGTCTCTTAAAATACCACCCATGAGGACTGATGCTAAGGGAACGCGGTATAATTCAATATCTGGCATATCGAATGGGTTAAAAATTTATGTAGTATATCAGCTTGATTATGCTTATCCTTCATATTTGATTACTTTTCGATAAAGATTCGTAAAATCAACTAATTGATGTTAAAATATTTTTTTACTTAACTTTTCAAGATTTTTATTGTTATTAACAGTTATATACATTCACAGTGTTTAAAAAAAGAGCAAAACTCGCTGTAGAGGAGTGATTTTTGAGCATGGCTTGAGACTCAGCGTTCTTAGAACCAATCTTTTGATTCGTTTTTGATTGTTTATCAGTCAATTTGATTTTTTGTTTTGTTTTTTGGCCGATTTACTTTCTCAGTGGGCAAAAACTTGTTCAAAGTCTGCATTAAAAACGCTAGAACAAAGAAGCAACCAATGCATTGCAAGCTCATTGACATAACACCCTTCTGTACCGTTTCATTTTTTGTTGAATTTACGGAGGAGAGTACTGGCTCAACGACCTTGTATGGATTGGTTTCTTCCAGGTTAGTCTTGCGCGATGGTCAAGTTGCTACTTCTTCATCGTACCGAAGAAACTAATCAATTACAAGCTAATTGACATAACACCCTTCTGTTCAGTTTCATTTTTTGTTGTGAAAAGTGATTTTTGATATCAGTGGTCAAAATTAGATTAAATAGTCACTGTGGAGGAGGGATTGTTAAGTGTAGTTTGAAGATATACCTAGATATAACTCCTTCACAGTGATTATTTACTTTTGTTTCAACCACTTAGTTGAAAAACATCTGTGATACGTTAATGTTCTTGGAAATAAATGGTTTATTTGTTATGTTATCATTGACTCTTCTGTCACATTGAGAAGTTGATTAGACATCGTGTGTCCACTGAGTTCTCGTGATCGTTGCGAAAATCTGATGTGATTTTACAGTTCTTAAAATAAGACTAATAATCACCGAGGAGGAAAGCTTTTGTAGCCCGAAGCTATGCTAAAAAAATTCTTTCTAGCACTTGGTTTTACAGTACCCAGCCGGTTCAAAGTCAGCAAAATAACGACTTTTTTTCTGTCACTTTCTTCAGGAAAGAATCGGGTTAGGTCAAAAGTCTCATTATAGTGGACATCTTTCTTAGCAGACAGTACAAAATAGCAATGATAACAAAAGAACATACATTATTTTTAAGGTTCCGATTAGACCAATTTAATATCCTTGATTAGACATCTTTCTTAGAGGACAGTACAAAATAGCATTGA